>KZ345505.1:17007-27424 GCA_002352805.1 Teladorsagia circumcincta
GTTCCTTATCAACTGATGGCTCCTTTGAAGTCGCGCATGAGTTTTGTATATGCACCGAGGATGGGGGATATTTTGAAGTACGTCTAATTTTCGCTTACTGCTGATACCTAATGACTCACTGGAGCTAGAGCTCACTGGAGCTAAGACAACAAGGTCATTGAGGGTTAGTATCAGCATTTGTGAAAAATTCCTAGTCGACAGCACTGTACCATCAGGCACAAAGCGTCTCGTCCAGTTTGAGAAGAGTTTGAGAAAGACCCTCGGAAATCTCAGAGCTTTAGCCGATCTCTCTCAACTCTACAAAAACAAAGTAAAAATGTTTATCCTGGCTTTGCATGACCCTGTCATTAGCCACCAAAGTTAGGCTTTCAAAACAAGTATAATCCTGGAAAAAATCGACAGTCGCTGGGAACCATCTCAAGATTACAATTTGTACCTCCTATGAGAAAGAGCTGTTACTTCAAAACGGAAGAACGTTAAAAGCTGGTGCCGCCTAAATTACCGACTTTGTCTCTGGATCTCATTGAGGGACAAGTTAGCATCTCAGCGACCTTTAGACCCTGGTATTCCTGAGCCAAACTGATGCTTTAGAAGGCCCCACACTTAGATATCTGTGGAGAGAGCATGGGCCGAATCTCTCAATGTAACCTTGCGCACCGACAAAGTGTAGTCGAAGCTCCTGCAAGCACTGATTCGGACCAGTAGTGAGGTAGCCCTATCCAACGATTTTGCAGCAATTTCAATGCTTTGATGCAAAGTGCACACTTGCGAATTTGATATTGCTTTCTTTCTTTGCGTGTTCTGTGCTATGTAACTTTGTTACAAAGTTTATGCCGCATTCCATGAGCAATTGAAAACGATCGACTGCCTGTCCGTCCGCCACGAATGTCAGCAATACAGAAGACCATTTCTAGCGACTGGCGGAGTGAATAACGGTCGAGGAATCCTCGACGATGGCTCTGTATTGTGTGTCGAGAGTAAATGTACGCGCGGAGAACACAGACGGCTCGCGCATGGCGAGAGTGCATGAGCGCGCCGTCAAGGCGTGAGAAATTCCTCGACGAAACCTCGATCGATACTCACCCTGGCGACTGGATGTGGCATCAGATTGGTTTATGCTCGGTCCGGTATAGGGTTTTTTACATGTTTCCCTGGACGGAGAGATACTACTTCTGAATGTTGTTCAGAAGAAATATACGTGAATTACGCCCTACCATCTGAGCTAATTCACTCAGAAAAAAAAAACTGTCACGCATACAGAACCGCCTGCAGGTGGGGAGAAGGTCAGAAGGATATATTCACGGTAAGCGCTCAGTGAACACGGGACAGTGGAATCAACATTCCAGAGAAGCGGACCCCGCTACAAAACAAGACAAACTGGTTTTTAGCGAGAAATTCGTACTTCCGGGATGACTTAGAGAATGGATGAAACGAGATGAGTGGGTAATCACCTCTGAGTTGAGCCAGAGACTCGCCTTGGGTGCTGCTGGTGTACTACAGTTTTTTCTATGAATTTCAGTTACCCTACAAATTGCTTTCGTAGAGGCCCACTGTGTAATGCTTTGGTAGAGAGCGCCAGCCCAACAATTGGCATAAAACGGCAGAAAATCAATGAAGTCGGATTTCTTATCCGTGTTGAAAAGCTGTCGGAAAATCGCATGCAATTATCTCAGCTGGACCGATGGTGTGGGAGTGGAATGCCAAAAATCAAAGACATAAATTCAAGATGAAATAAACATGCAATTATCTTTTTTGTTTACTAAATTTGGCGGCTGCTAGCAGAGGGACGGTTGCACAGCAACGCAGTATCCTATACTGAGTAAAATAACAGTAAATTAAACTCATTCACAAAGTTTGCTAGACTTTTGGAACGGCAATATGATTGGAATTGAAACAACCAGCAAACAGTATAATTGTGTAAATGTGACCTGAAGCAGAAAAAATTCCTAGTTTCCCAGACAGTTGAAGTGAATAACTACCGAGGAGAAGGCAATAAAATAATTTACAAACGCTGAAATTCCCGTAACTTCAAATCCAATTCGTAAATGAGTTTCAAATTGTTTACGAGCAAAAATGGGGCACAATAAATTTGCCACAAGTGGTTTCGATCAGCGAGTCCTTTCCCAAATAAATAGAAAGCGGATCGTTCGAAAAGGCTAAACCTTCACAGGTCAGGGATTTTGTGGTCTCCCAGCCGCATTAGTTCATGAACAAAGGGCAGCAAATTCAACAAACTTTACAGAAAGTTCCACAAGGTGTTTGTCATTCGTGGTTACGTTACAAAGCCGTTTAGATGAATAGAGGTTCAAGACCAGGTAACAAATTCTGAAACTCACTGCTAGCTGAGCATGTGCTTTCAAATTTCCGCCAAAATAAGCTCATATTTCGAATGGAAAAGATTTGTGACGTAAATTACGCCGGAGTGTATGATCAATCGCGGAATGTTCCTTCGAGGCATCCTCCATCCTGGTTGGAAGCCGACCGCCTTAGGCACTACTTATGACGACCAGCAAAAGCTTAAAGCAACAACTCTAGATGAGGGCATGTCGAAAATCTACTCTGTTGATAGGATAGAGGGGCCTGCTAGTATCGCAGTCGTGCCCCGTTGTGGCTGCTCGAAATTGCGCGACAATGGCGCTGAGGCCTTAAAAAATGAGCTAGTGTTGGGTAACTTGACGAATGGACGAGATACCTCGCGACACCAATGACAGTCGCATCAATGCAAAACTCGACGGGTTCCATTTCTCGAGTTCTAGGTTATTTTCTTGGTTTTTTTCTTGTCGTGCATCACTGACCATCTCTAACATAGTTCCCAATGCGCTGTCTTTTCATCGTCGAATCCGTTTTCAGAGCACAACCCAAGTAGAAATCGTGCGAACGATTCCCTTCGGTATGTAGGATAAACCCTCGGAGGACAATCACGGATATGGCATTCCTGTGCATGGAAGTCACCCGACAAGAGCGCTAGGGCATTGCAAAGTAAGCCGCAGCGGCTGCAAACGTTTTTCTTTTATCATGCTTTTGTCTGGCGCCCTCTCATCTGTTGCGCTCTCTCGCCTGATACTCTCCTCTCCGCGCTTAGTCTCTCATTGCCTTAGCACAGCTGATTACGAAGGTGGGCGAGCCCTTAACCTAAGCGTTTTCGACGGATTTTCCCCCTTTTTCCTTCACTACCGGCCCATTTCGCACTAATACATTCACACTGGTGCGCAAAAACCACACCAATTTGATACTGGCCTATGCTTTGAACCGAATCCTTGCTTTCCGCGGATTCCATGCTATGGGTAAAGCTGATAACACGACTACCTTTTCATACGCAACTCAATTGAACACTGAAGAGATCATTCTAATGAAACACGCAGGTACATTTCTCAAGGCTAGAGTCGCAATGAATAGGTTCAAGGGAATCTCCGAGAACAAATATAATTCAAATAATTCCGCTTTTGTCTGTCTGGTAGCACCAGTGAGCATTCTGAGCGTTTCATGGAGTTGCACTTCTACGAATAACACCACCATGCTAGCACAGGGTTGAAGAAGTGTCAGACCCCCCTCCCCCCCTTTGCGTAATTTCTATCGCGCTCACGAAGGTTCTAGCAGAAATAGCAAAAACTTGTTAGGGAATAACAATTTTAAAAAGGTGCTTGAGGGTAGGAAACCATTTTCTACGTTGCTTGATAGTTCCCCTAACTTTATTGGGGATATTTGTAACGATACAAAATTTTACTTACGACTCATCATAATAGGAACGATATCTTTGTTACCGCTCAAAAGAAACATATTGAATGTAAAGAAGCAGGGAACATTACATGATGGAAAACAGGCTCACTGGTTACAGCAGGCTTAGACCAACTCAGTCCAACCCAAGATGAGCGCGCGTATATTTTGTCGGTTAGTTCAATGAAGGAAGTGCAAGAAAAGCACGCTATTCATATCTGGCGCGTTTCTTAACTCACCCACATCGGATCTGGCAGTGTTATGCCGAGATAGGCGACTTGGTGTACTTGGCGGTCCACTAGGTGGTCTTGATGGTGGCCGAGATGGTGGCTTTCGGTAGTAATAAAGCGGAAGCGGAAAAAACGGTTGCTCGGGGAGGGTTGAAGGGCTTGCTACAGTTTGTGTGACTGCAGTACTAGATTTTCTTCGCGTATTAGATTGACTATACAGGTTATGAAGAGTGAGGCGACGGAACGAGTGAGCACCAGCGGTGGCTGCCATCTAGTGACAAGATGTTACACAACGTGACAGGCAGCACTCAAATAGTACACCAAGCAAAGTGACGCAGACAAAGGTAAGCAGCAGAGCATCACCAGCTGGGAAAAGCATCCAAATGGAAGCCAGACTAAGATTCTGAGCTAATGTTCGTTGAATTTCACGAAACCCGTGGTTTAGCAGTAAACAGAGCCCACATTTCGGAATATAGTCACGTTTCTTCCGAGTGGATGTAAACTCCGCGGAACCACAGCGGTTGTTAACGTGAAAGCTTCTTGAACATTTGGAACTACCGAATTATTCCACTACTTAGAAAGTAATATCAAAAATTTCAGTCAATTTTCGGACGAATCAATCAGTGTTCTGAAGAAGCTATTAGGGGATCCACTGATTCCTGCCGCTTTGGCATTTTTGAGCTTTTTTATGGGCGATATCAGACAAGTCACGCTAGCCGAGGTACTCTCGCCTTCAAATCACCAGAAATTGTGCAATTGCAGAAATTGACGTGGCATTAACGTGACATCGATTCAAAAGCATCTTTGAGCACAGGCGGTGACATCTTTTCAACGGGAATTTAGCCACGTGTGCCACGTGGATTCCTGGTTTTTTGAAGGCGAGGGTATATCTTCGGAATGCTACTACTTTTTTTCCACACTCTAGCAGAAATTGGGGTCCACGATGAGCCAACTTTTTTCTGAAAACCGATTTTCTCAACTATCCAATATTTCACGATTCCTAAGATCATAGATCGTGAGCCATCCATCTTGGGCTTGAGATGAATGGAGGGCACTACTCAAAGGACGAATTCATGCAGAAAAGGGAACCCACTTCAAAATAACCTAGCGATGACGAGTTTTACACTAATGAAGGAAAAACAGTGGGAAACGGCCCAGAACCCAAGAAATGAAGCCCCTTCCTTTTCCCTTGATCTCGGCATTGATGCGACTTCCATCGCTGTGCCCTCTTCATCATACCGCTCTCTCTGCTATCTAATCACTTCCTGCAGATAGATATGCGACGAGTGATTCGATAGACTGTGGGCGTGCACTGGCCCGCCGCGCCAAGATTGAGCCTTAACAAGGTCAACGAGGTCAACTCCTTCAGTGCCAATTGCGCTTCAATCCGCTCCCTCAGGAGGTCCGCGGGTCCCTCAACCAGGTGAATTACTCCTAATTCGACCTTCACTCTGATCGTGAACTCGTCCTTTAAGGCAAGGGCCGTAGATTATGCTGGTAGTGGCAGTATCTACTACTGCAGTTCTATAGGTGTTTTGTTTACAATCATATCAATCGGATGGGGGCACGAGCAAGCGAAATCGCAGAAGGAAATCACATTTCGGCGATTTTTAGAAAGTTCGGTAAAAATCCTGTCTGAGGGGGGGGGGCGGGGGCATTCCATTGAGTTTTCGCCACTTAAGGTAAGAATGATGCGCTTATGATACCTTATCAGATGATTTTAGATGTTCTTTCGATAAGTGTCGGTGTATTGTGGAAACACCTTAAAATGCTTCCATATCTCTACCTGCCATGGTTCAAGGAAACGGTCCTGGACCACGGGAACAGACACTCTCTCCAAGTTTAAGGGTGGAGGAGTCCTAGGGCGGTTACCACGTGTAAATAACTGGGCAGGAAGTGGGCAGAATGCGTGGATTCTGGGGCACCCACCAGTCCTTATCAAATGGACACCACAACTGATCCATCCGCATATTATCTTATCCTCGTGATAGGAATTCCGGAACAGTGCTCTCTAGGACTGAGGATAAGATATCAAGGAGTGCCCCCTCCCCTCCCCCCAAACTGGATTTTCTCCGAAAGTTCAATCCTTTACTGACCGCAGCTGACAGAGGAAGTTTTCCATTGGGTGACGAATATCCGTAGTAGAAAATGACTTCAATATAGAACCATTGTGCGCAGGCTTAGCTTTCTTTCTCGCTTTTTTTCATAAAATTGGCCAATTCAAATTCTTCTACAATATGCGTTGATGAACATTCAGTATATGATTGCAGAAGATGTGCTCCAGCTACTTTTTCTCGCTTCCAAGCAAAGCGATAACTCTCCTCGGGTGCACCCACTGACGATTTTCCGAGGACAATTCGATTTTTCCCAATAACATTGTACTCCTAGACCAGGGAACAAATCTAATAATAGGATTCTGGAATTCGTCTGGAGGTAACACCACCAAACTTGGTTCTTTGAAGCCGCTTCAAACCCACAAGTATCTCGAAAACTTACTTCGTCATTCCTCAGACATTTCTCTTGAGTTACATTTTTTTGTTTACTGTTATGCCGTTTACTTGTTATTTGAGGCTTCTCACCTTTCACTTTTTTTTGCCACACGTTTCTGTGTAAAAAACAAACACGATATGCTGGGCGGCGACGACTAATGTAACCTCCTAATCCATTGAATGTATGCGGAATGCACAAATTCTTCCTTATCCACAACTGCATTTTACCCATCCAAGGGCAGTGGTCAACCGCAAGGCTCGGTGATTCAGCGTTTTGTAGTGCTCTCTGGATCCTCTTGTACATACGCACTTACAGTATCTCTGCTTTCTTTCCTTCCTTCAAAAGCCTCAGTCCTAGGAGAGCATAAAGTATTAGCTCTTCTGTCTGAACTCTCACCCGTTTGTTGACCACTGCCCCGTAACCCATTTTACCCACACTAAAGCGGCCCTCCGATAGCCTCTCACGCAACAATTGTGAGCGATGGTTTTTCGTCACTAATAAATCCATAGCAACCCTTCAGATTCAGGTTGACCAGAAAACGTAGGTGGTGCAGCCACTACTCGTAAATTTTTCTGACGTAACATGCTTTGGCTGCATTCACCCACCAAGATGGAAACGATATGTATGGATTTTGAGCAAGCGTTCGCGAAGCGACCAACTTGAGCATATTCATCACCCTAAAGCAAGCATGGAGCTGGCATTACGTGGCAAATTGACGTAGTGGGATCAATAGGAGGCCGCCTCTGCGGCTTGGCGAGAACCGCCACATGTGTGGAGCAGCAGTTTGCTCCAATTAAGCCATTGCAGATTGTTCAGTGCAAGGATATTACTTGCACTGGATGGTGAAAATGGAGTTGGGGTGGGACATTTTGCTCTGCGGCTCTAACGATAAGGATCATGATAAGGCTGAGGATATCGCTATGCATAACAACTCTTACTATAACTATACGCTCATTTGAAGTAATTAATTGGTAACAATCGGTGAAGTGCTCTAAATAATCGACGTCCAATCCATTTTTTTGCACAATTTTAATAGTCCACCCATTGTGGCACTCCTCCCCAGGGTGGAAATCGGCAGGGGAACTGGCAACGGCACGTCGAGGATTCTCGCTCTCTCGCACAGGCGAGCCGTCTGTGCTCTCCGAGCGTACGTTCACTCTCGACACTACTCTTGCACAGTGGAGAGCCATGGTTGAGGGATTCCTCGACCGCTATTCACGCTGCTCCTCCCCCCACTCTGCCCTTCCCTGGGCCTAAGCTAGGATATCCGGCTCTTGGCTCTGAATCGCTTCTAGCGCCATTCCAGGTTGATTCAGCCGGTCCTTACGGAAAAACTAGTTTGAACGAAAGTGCTATCAGAGCTCCTACCCTTAGCGTCAGCAACGCCTTTATCTTGATCCTTTTCGTGACAGCCCCAGTCAAGAATAGAGTGGCTCCCTCTAACTCCATTTTCACCCACTGGATCAAGTAACAGACAATGTCAGTGAAAGCTAAGGGATACAGTTTGATGGAAAGGAAAATCGAAATCGAAATCGAAGCTTCCAGTGGATGATGAGAAACTCAATCAAAAACGCTCTACGATTTTTACTGAGTGAGCAGAATCAAAATCCAGATTAAAATAGTTTTGAAGGCACACTACAGCCAGAAGTTTCTCGAACGATTTCATCCGTTCTATAGGATAGAGCCCCAGGGAACAATCACAGACATGGCATTCCCATGGATGGAAATAACCCAACGAGAGCCCTAAGACCTTGCAAAATAAGCCGCTGAAGCTGCAGATTCTTTCCTTTTATCAGGCTATTTTCTGGCACCCTCTCATCTTATGCGCTCTCTCACCTCATACTCTTCTCTCCGCGCTTAGTCTCTCATTGCCCTAACACAGCTGATTGAGAATATGAGCGAGCCCTGAAACTGAGCGTTCTGGACTGATCTTTTCCTTTCTTCTCAATTGCCCATCCATTTCGCACCAATACATTCGTATTCGAATGCAAGAACCGCACCAGTTTGATCCTGAGGCATGCCTTTGATAATGGCTTATAATGCCACATTCAGCTTTCGAAGAGTATGATTTCATGTAATTGCGAGCTTGGTTTTATAGTCGTAACTCAAAATTCCATTGTAGCAATTTTGCTAGGACCACCTTCTTAGATTCGCCCCCCCCCCCATAAGAGTACAATATCGGATGCAGAAATACTCTGATGACTAAACCCTCTTCTTTTGAATTTTGCCTCATTTCCCTTGCCTTTGCGAGACGGCCAGTTGCACATAATTTAACTGCAGCGAGAGATTAATAGGTTTACCGTTAACAATAAGTGTAAAGTGTGATCCAAATGTGGAAAGAAAAGTCAAGGAAATTCTAGAAAGTACCAAAAATAGTGTACTTGAGCGCATCCATTCGAACTAGTGTCCGAATGTTCGTCGAAAGAAAGTGCGCGTCTAGACAAGAGATCTTGACGACGGAAGGAAGAGGCAAGTTGAGGTCACGAGAGACTCATACACCGACATGGCTCCAAATCTGCGACTGTTCCTCTTCGAGTTAGACTGCAGGAGTGTTGGAAAGGGAACCCGAACAGCTACATGCATAATACTCTCGATACGCACCTAACTGGGGAGTGACCCAGGCCGAAGTGGCCATATTAATGAGCTGTATACCATAGGGTGTATATCATAGCTTTAATCTCTGATTCGGATCTGCTCCAGAATCTACTAGTCGATTTCACGGGAGGAGTTATGATGCAAACAGTACAGGGGTCAAAAGAGCGCAATCGCCCTTGCTCGCTTTCAGTAACACGGCTAAAAACACGTTATTCCAGCAATGCTTGCCGTCACGGAAAGCAAACAAATGAGTGATCTTCGATTTTGTGGAGGCTGTGATATTGAGCATAAAGGAACAAAGTCAGTCCTCCTTCCGATGCATTGACATGCTAATTTGAGCTGTACCTCTGGAGTTTCGCATTATGTTTAATTAACGCACCAGGCAAACTATTCATTTTTTGTCATTTGAAGGCCCTCCTTCTAATTTTGATGAAATGGGTAGGTCTAAGCCTTATGATTCAAAGCTGCCCGAGGCTGCGATCTCTAAGACCTTCCTAAGGCAGATATCAACCAAAATGCATGGTGAAAGATCTTCTCTTCCAGGGGCCTGGTAGGCTCAAAACACGAGCAGAGCAAAGCGTCATTGTTATTGAAGAAAAGTTCAGCAGCTTCTGTCAGCTTCCTGTTCAACCAGCTTCAGTTGAGACTATTGTTTAACCTACTCACGACCGCGCGGGATTTTCAAAGACTGCCCGTTCAGGCCAGCGCCGGCAAGGCGTCAGCCACCGCTTGCTGACAGTGTCCTGAGTGAGCATCTTCGCGTCAGCCACCGGTGGCTGCCATTGTCGCGAATGAGTTAAAATGGTTCTACATTAACTAGTACTCTTCCGATTATGAATTCCTCACAAATCGGAGAACATCATTTTAATTGAGTTCGTCGTCTGTGTGACGACATTGGCTGCATCCCCAATAGTTGACAATCAGCGCCAGGCTAAGACATGGAAGAAAAATGATGGATGAGCTGTAGCCAATCCAGAGTGAAATTTGGTCATTAGTGTGAAATTATTAGTTATAGAGGAGGAAGAAAAAAGAGCGAGCGCTTGGCTCTTTGTTGGGTAGATCCCTTTCCTTTTGTGCTTTCAGGCCGTCTCATAAGTACATATTGTAGTCTTTTTGAAATTTCTCCCTTAACATCCAGGCTTCCGCATACCTCCATATAATATTCGGCTGAAAAATGTCTGTTTTGAAAAATATAGGTTTCGCTTCTACATTCACTGTGAACTGGTCGGATTTCGACCTTGCGAAAAAACTACTACTTGCCGGTTTGCCCCACGTCGGTTTTGTTGACTGTATCTCCAGCACTGCAAGTTTGGAATTCAACGCATCCACAGCTAATGAAGAAGCGAAACCTATATTTTTCAAAACAGACATTTTTCAGCCGAATATTA
>KZ345505.1:31503-42512 GCA_002352805.1 Teladorsagia circumcincta
TGCAGAAATGTTTTTACTCAAAGCAACAGTCTCAGAACGAATTCGAGCAGTTATGCGGTCGGTAACGAAGTTATAGGTAGGAAGTTGACTATGATGAAGAAAAAGGGGAGAAAAAGGCCGACGAGGCCTCAAAACGGGCGCCCCCCTCCTCGGCTCAGAAATGAAGAGAAGGATGGGTGGACGAGCTGTCTGAACTGCTCGCGCCCAAACTGCGATTGCTGGCAAGTAGCCAGCAGTGCCTTGCTATTTGCCAGCGATTGCCATTGGAGCGCAATGCGTCGTGAGGTGACTGCGAGCAACTCGAGCAAAACCACACTGCTTCCGCAAGGCCAAGTAGTCGCAAGGCAATACATAAGTTGCTTCAAAGGATCGATCAAAAGAGGCTCGGTGTCCCGAAACGACCGCAAATGCCTGCGCACCCAGTCTCGCACTTTCCACGACGGCGAAGGGGAGGCGCGTACAGGAATCGTACGTCCCTCCTCCGTCGCCAGTGATTCTCTCCGTTCTAGCGGCATTTGAAGGTGAGTTTTTTGGTCAGCTTTTTTCATATGAGCTTGACTAGGGCAAGCGCATCGTCCTTCACCATTATCTTCGAATTTAGATCCTGCTGAGAATGTTGCTTCAATAAAATCACATAAAAACGTCTACCTATAGCTTGAAGAGCTGAGCCTCACTACAATCTATTTTCTTTTCTGTTTAGTACAAAGTTCTATTTCTACAATTTCAATTACAGAGTCTAGAATGACCAGAGAAGGCGGAGGTTACGATAAAGTGGATTCGCACCGAGGAACTAAGTGCATATATGCTCCACTGGACGCGCTGTTGGGACAAAGGAGGCAAAGGTTACCGTTTTCGCGGATTAAGCAGCGCAAGTTGTGGCGCAAGCTTCAAAAATTGCTCCTTTCCAAAATCGCTCCGCCCACGATGGAGTGATGCGATACGGCTACTAGCTTATGATGGGTCCTTAAATTTTATTTTTTAAAACGGATTTGTGCCAAGTAGACGAATCTTGTAATCTCATCTCGCTATGCATTCTTCTGCGTGTCCTAAGCCTAAGATTGAAGCAACATTTCCAGCAGGGTTAAAGTGGGCGTGGCAACAAAAGGTCGCACCCATCTTGCCAGCCGTGGAGATTCGTTCACGATCACGATTTGCATCGTAAATCGACATCAAATAGTCCCTGTGGTCCCAGAACGATCGCATATGCCCTCGCAGCCAATCACGCGATCTCCACGGCTGGCAAGAGATGGTGCGACCTTTGGCCGCCACGCCCACTTCGACCCTGCTGGGAGTGTTGCTTTAATTGTGAATTCGCCCGCGGTAAATGAATGGAACAACTACAATACTTCCTGGGATTTTGGCAGATTTTCCTAATTACTGAATCCACCCGGAAATACCATACTCACTGCCCTAATGGAGGGCTAGTGTATAAACTCGAAGGCGGGGCTGGGTGAGAGGGAGGCCGTATTGGACTATTTCCCGCGATGTCACAGCAGTGGTGCGGGTTCGGAGCGGAGGCCAAATCTTGAACTTTCCACTCTTCTCTTGCTGGATGACCAAGGTCGTGATTTAATGCAAAGACAGCGCTACTTTCTAAAGAATTTGTTAGGCATTCCTTCATTCGAGGCCGGTACCACACTTTGCGAATACAGCCTATCGCGAGTTACGACAGCACAAGATGCGAGCAATCCGCAAGCGGTTCGATTGATCCACCCAGCGGTTCCAAATGCACCACCGGTCCCATCGATGCACCCCCCACAGTGTGGGAAAGGGATGAGAGTCCCCCATTGCGCAAGTTGACCCTCGCCACCTTTCCACGCTCTCATGTTCCAGACCTGAGAAAGTGGCGAGAGTCAGCGTGTGAACGAAAGCTTGACACTCCCATACAGTCAAGCCGCTGTCGCATACTTCAAAGCGCTAGCGCATCGCTCGTACTCCGCGATTCGCTGAATTCGCAAAGTCTAACAACGGCGTGACTGTTGTAGCGGTCATTACGAAACTGTTCCTGGGAACGATTTCCGAGTGATTTATTCACTTCGCTGGCACTCTGAATAACTGAGTATAACCCATCAGGAATATTACTGTATGACAGCAAAGTGAATGAATAATTTCGAAATCCGTCAGTAAGACTTTCTTACCATTCCAATTTGAGCATGGCACACTTCGTTAGAAGATGGTATCATTCGGACGTCGAGGAAAGCGGTCCCGTCATTAGGGGGGGGGGGGTAGTCTAAACGACCCCAGCCTATTATTTACTTGTGCTATCTATGAGCATGTGCACAACGGAATCACAACAGATCACCTCTGCTTTTCTACCCGTAGGGTTATCACATGAGAAGATACCTTTCTCAGAGCTATCAAAGGAAATTATGTATGCTCCTCTAAAAAGTCCGTAGCCTCACATCAAATGGATCTGATTTCTTTATAAATGAAGGAAGGATTCTAAACCAAATGTTATTCCTGTAAATAGAAACACTAGGCCTTCACTGCAAATAGAGAGGGGTAGTTTTGAAACGCGCCATGCGCTTCACCTCCATTTGAAAACAAAGAAGGATTTGAATGAGTATTCAGTCTTCACATCTTCCGATGAAAGTCAATGTTACTCCGATGGCAATAATGTAAAAAATTAGTAAATTAGCTGCAGCGCACCTCCTACTACACTTCACCACTTTACATACACATCACTTCATGACGGCGTAAGACCAATGTCAGACTTTGCGGATCGCTAGTTGCGAATCGCGCAATTCGCAAAGTCTGAAAACGGACTAAATGCAAGTCCAGTGAGAGTTTGATTTCATAAAAATGTTCTCAAAAGTCGAATTCTTCACAAAGTGACCCCCTCCTTCTTCTTTTCTTCCATTACTCCAGAAGTAAACAAGCCGCGAAAAAATAAAAACAAGTACAAGAAAATATTGAATGCCTTTTGAAAAAATCAGTAAAGCGTACTACCATCATCTCTGTCGCTCCTCCGTTCCGATGCATGCGGATGTAAGCTTGGAGTTCGGATGAGTGGATGAATAGAAGGTGTCCGAATAAGTTGTCCGTACGCATGAAACGTAGCGGACGCAGCTGTGGAGCCCATGCACAATGTTTCCTAACAGATTCACCTCTCAAAATCTGAAATAATTAAAATATCGAATTACCACAGATGTCCCATACTGTGGCTTATAACTCTGAATGAAACAAGCAGTATTCTCACGAACAACTCCCAATGATACAGTAACTAAAGGTTTCGTTTTCAAAATTGCTAAGCGGTTAGCGATTTCTGCATAATTACGATGTAGATTGCTACCTGTTTATAAAATAATGGTCTGTCAGTAAAGAGCGAAAATGTGGAGATAATTACTGTAGTAGACGGAGCAGTTGGTAGCCTTTCTAAATAGATTAACGCTGCCACACACCCATCCTATTATCTTAAGAATTGAGGGCGTGTCCTTGCCAAATGGTAGAGAAGAGACCGATGACACTGCAATAATATGGAACATATAATGTGTAAGCTAAGGTGGTGCTTGTGATAACTGCTCTCGAACATCGGACAAGCCTCTGAAGAACGAATACAAGTAAATATAGTGACTAGTAAAACATTCGGGATATCGGTCTTTCGCAAAAACATATGGGAAAACGATTTATAAGGAGAATTTCCGGCGCATCCACTTAGCCAAAGGAAGTGTCAGGACTGCGATTAGGTTGAAGCCAAGGAGAACCACTTGCTATAGGTTTTTTCGTAACGATATGAGCCATAATTTTTTCCCGATAATCTGATGACGAAAAATTATTATTACTTGTGAGTAATACAATGTTAAGCTCACAGTTCGCTTCTGACTACAGTGACCTTAAGCAGTAACTTTTCATGCCAAACGCTCCCAATGCTAGCGAAAATTCTCCTCGTAAAGCAGATTTATCCCAAGGAAATCTATATTATGACATCACATGTCCGTCTATAATTTATGTAAATCTTTCAATTTTTTTAAATAAAAGTCAAGGTGCTATAGGATGGGATTTAGTGTGACAAGTGGAAATATAATATGAGTTCAAGTGGGGTCAACAAGACGGTCAATTAGAAGGCTGCATGACACAAAAGACGCGACGAGGCATTGATTTCTTAGCGAGATGCTCTAATGCCGACAATTAGATGAACAGCCACTCAGAGTTCCGCAACGACTCACGAAAGCAGACATATTCTTCGCCTAGCAATGAAAGCGGCTCTTGTGTGCTCATGCCCAAAAATATTTATCATCGAATATCAAAATATAAACAAAAATCGCTGGCCATAGCGCTTTTCACACAAGTGCCCCGCTGTCGAAACCTAGAAGAAGCTGGATAAGACGCCATAAAACTCCGCGTTTTCAAATCCCACATATTGCCGTGCGACTAGACTTGAACTCAAGTAAAGCACTGCATTTAAAAATTTTATTGCTATGTTTTATGAAATTTATAAAAACTTCAAAATACATAATTGCGAAAGAATTGATGACGAAATTTTTTCGTAATATCGTAGTGGTGGCTAGGAGGTAATAAAGAATATTCTTTAATGGTTTCTGCCAAAGCTTCCTTTCCAGTGCATATGAATGTGAGTGGGTTTGAGGGCATATTTGTGATGTATGTAAGCTACATGGGTGGTCCTTCACTAGCGAATACATTCGCTGTTAAAGCCAGTCTCCCCTCTTCTCTTATGCATAATAGTGCGGAGACGATGGACTTATTCAGTTCTTTTTTGTATATTTTGGGGTCTTCAGTAGGAATCTTCCGTCACGAACTGCTTCGGTGTCATGACTTCGCACATTACGAACATAATAAATAAATAAATAAATCAATGAGTACGAATAAAACATAATGATGACATGTCTGAAAAGGCGCGCTATACACTATCTGTTGATACAACATGAACAAAATTTACCGAAATACATAGAGCTTTCCAGCATATTTTTAAAAAGAGCCCGCATTAGTTGTTACATCACTGGCTAGATGTCCTAGCACCCCCCAGCCAACCGCTGTGGTGCGTATCAAAGCAGCAACCCCCAGCAGAAGTCGTCTCGAAGAATCCATTAACCGGGTGGGATAGCCTAGCCCACGTGTAGCACAGATGTGCCGGAGGTGCGGCTCGAAAGTGCGCGACATCGGCGCCTAGGGCCTTACAAAGAGCTGGCTTGTGGCCACTAATCTTGCGTTTGAACGCATTGAGTGTGTGGTCCTTGCGCGATTGCAAGTGAACTACGCCAAGGAATGCTGCCTGTATTTTGATCGATTTCACTTGCTCAGCACGTTGTCGACAGGCTGACGCGCAAGCGCCTCAGTCATTTTGCACCGCATTGGGCATTTTGACGCGCATGCGCTTCAGGCTTTTGCTACCCGTCTTTTTCGCGCTTGCGCCCCGTCTTCTCGAGTCTCTTGCATTCATTCAATAGATAATACTCAAGTGTAACTATAAACAACATGGCTGCCAGAACAGTTGAATATGCCTCAATTTAGCGAAGATTTTCTGAACTCACAGAATTTTCAATTCCGATTTTTTTCACGTTTTCTTTCAATGACGTGAATCTGTGAGTCCCAAAATACTTGTATTTTGTGGGAAAATTAGGGTATGAATAATTTTTGCTTCATTCGCAGCGAAACTAGATGTATTTTGCTTCTTCATGGTCATTATGCATTCTTGACGCTTTTACCCTTACCAAACAATTCTATGAGATTCAAATTGTGGGGCATTTCAAACAAAAAATAAGCACAAGTAGGGTCAGGACGGCGCGCTCGCAATATCGCTCATGTCTCACGCGGTGCGAATTGCCAAAACCGCGATGTCGTCAACGTGTTAAACCATTTAATCATCATATTTTCGTTTGTATCGGCCGTGCGCGATTGCAGTTGCATTTGTTACTGGCATGAGCCAGCAATAAATGCCGCCGAAGCAAGCTATTTCAGACAACTTTTCCGGAACGCCCGTCCCCTATTTCCTAGGAGTCCTTGTTCAAGGGGGTCTTATAAAATATCTATGCCTGCCTCACCAGTACTGCGGCCTCGTAGTTGTGTTATCTTCAAAGTGCCAACCTAACGGCTCCTAGCAGAGCTCCTTTATTGCTTTCAAGTCTATATAGAAGCTCACAAATCCACCTAGGGTGTTACTCATATTGGTGAAAGAACTCGAGGAGCCGTTCGAGCAGGCTTTCTCTCAACCGCGCAGCTCCGCCCCTTTTTGTATTTTAACAAGTTTTTATAACTCGACATCTAGCCGCTACTCAGACATTACTCAAAAAGATCATGTCAATTGATACGTATTACCGAAACTTTTGCTTTGACTATGAGTGACTGCGACTGCTGCCATCTCAGTTTCCGACAGTACTTCTGATTGAATTATGCTTTGTACACCTACTAAGCGCCTTCACTGGACGTACATGAATACAACTAAATAGATGGTTAATGGTTTGAATAAAGAGAAGCAAGCAGTGTTGGATTCGATACCATAGATGAGTTTAAGGATGAGTAAGCGTCGCATTTCAATAATCAGCGTATCCCGTGCCCTTTGAGATGTGCAAAAGTCTCTTTATGATCTTTAGATAAGGCAGATGTCATCTTAAAGTGCTTGATTGTAAGTGTTTACAGACACTTTTTTGGTATTTTATTCGAATTGTAGAGCCTTTTATTCCACAACGCTTGGTTCCTGTGCATTTCTAAAATTTGAAGGGTATTTGGACAAGTCGATGAAGATAGCAAAATGCAATGATTGTGTTTTGTATAATGGTACGCAGTAATCTCAACGTACCTTTGGGTACTGGAAAGCGGTTCTCCGATGATGTTGTCCTAGATATGGCCTGCATCGTATATTAGTGACGAATCGTCCTTCCTTTATGTCTATATGAACAGGTTACCGTGGATAGATGATTTAATCATGAGTATTAGGTTGGTCCATAAGTCTTGCAACAAATTACATTTAATGCCAGAAAATCTTTTGAAAATCAACGAAAATTTTGCAACATGTTTGCTGAGGTAGCACCATCTTTGCAATTCCAGCCAACCGACCAGCTCGCTCTCTCGCTACTTGTTAAAACTATTACACCGATTTCGCACTGAGCTCTTTGCGCCCTCAATTTTTACGAGTACACTTCGGAAAGTCCTGCAATTCATGCCACACCAAGGATTGACGAGAGGATGGACGATGGCACGCCCTCTCCATCCACGGTACACCGGCGCTCAATCTGCTCAGCTTTGAGTTTTTTATCCAAATATGATCCACACTCCAACCACCCGGTGACGGCAGTCACGAAGCTCTAACTGACTCTGTTGAAAGGGATCTGATGGGACAATCGATCATTTGTCACAGCAATTCTGATATAACAAGGCGACAGTACTGGGCATCTCCAAAGACTTGTGATGATGCGGAAATATAGAGTTTGGATCCCTCAAGCAATGAACCCGGATCAGCTCCAAAACGATCTGACATCGTTATGTTTGAGACGATTTATTATGGTTTCTCCCATTGACCATCCATCGCATTGCAGTTGGTGAGGAGCGGCTATATTTAGTATGTTTACAAATAAACAAGCGGCGATAGTCTTGCTCAAACGCTTCGGGAGTTCTGACTGCTGAAGTACAACCTCGTCCGAGTCAGGCCTTCCCGGATTTTTACCGGAATACGAGAAGAGTTGAGCACTATAAGCTCCTGTATGAAGATGTTGTCGTCAACGAGGAAGTCAACCCTCCACAGTTCGAATGTAACAGACTGACCATTAAAGAAAAACTAGACGAAATCTACTCTTTTGCGAAACTGTTGAACCACTCATTGCTGAGAACATCCAGGAACCATCGGCCGGAGAGTTCTTTCATATGCACCTTATATCCCTGACCTCCTGCTACCAGACACCCACCTTCCTCCCTCTCGAGACCACCTTCTAGGCAAAAAATCTTGTTGTTACCATCATGATGTCGAAGTCGAGATGCAATCTTTCTTCGATCAGCATTCTACAGAGTTCCACAAGAGAGCAAGAGAGGCATGGAACAGCCTCTGTTGAGTTAGCAATAAGTTGCAGATATTGATTATGTGTATGATGCTGGATGAATGTAATAAAAAGGTAGCAAAAATATTGAAACCATAATAATGCCAGTCTGTTGCAAGACTTATGGACCGACAAAGACATACTTTCTAAAAAAACGGACATGGATAGAGAACATAAGGACACAGAAGAAACACTCATGGTTTGATTCGTAATATATGGATCACTACTCAGTAACTGCTCTATTATTTCATGTTCGATCGCATGACTTTTATTAGGTTGATCAATAAGTGATATCGTTTCTCTTCAGACTAGAGCTTGCTTTCTGATGTCCCTTTGCTTTTACGTCCAATACCTATGAAAACAGTATCGCCACCCCTACAGGACAGCTTATTTCTTTCCCACATCCATTGCGAGTCCATGGAAATTATGGAATTCGGGGGGGGGGGGGGCAAAGTTACTCCTCGTTGACAAAGTTAGCCAAACTGACAAGTTGCTCAAATTCCAGTGCCCTTTAAAAATCAGTGAGTGATGTACCGTTCACTCACGACATCATCAATAGTGGGGGGGGGGGGGGGGCGTGGCGATTCAATCGTGGCAGTGGCTAGGTCTCCGCGCCAGTGGCTACAGCCTGCGATCTCGCGTCGGCCGTGGCTGGAACTCAGAGTTCAAACTTGGGGAGTGTACGATTAGATGAAATTGATCGGTTGACTAGATGAAATTTCCATTCATGGAATACGGAATGTAGATAACCTACCCTCTCAAAGTGCAGGTTTCTAGTCCCTTGCCATTTTCGCGAGCTTATTCTGTCATGCTTATCCTTACTATTCCACTGTGTCTCGGTGCATAATATTTTTCCGATTAAGCCTGGCTATCGCTCTCTGATAACGATTAAGGCAGTTGGTTAATAAGGAAGTCAATTTGAATCCGAAATGATAACCTTTACATGGCCCAAGCTTTGTACTGTAAGGTTCAAAGGCAGCAATTACGATAGAGGGAGAGCATCGGGGACGCATATTCACCACACAAGCAGCTGCTTGGCTGCCAAGGAAGCGAGCTGTGACGCTTCTACGACGAAAGGTGCGCTGGTTGTTGAGCAGGACTTCGAAAGCACTCCGTTCCCAAAAGCGACCCACCCACTAGTCCAGTTGGTGATTTGGACGAGCGGCGTTGCCAGCAGAGGCACAACTGAAGCAACTCGATTGCTGCATGGTTTGGAATGCTATCATCAAAGGCAATGCTTAAAACTCGTTCAGAGTCAGCTTTCTGAGCTTGTACCCGCTCATGAGTTCAAACTAGTTGCCGAAAAGGGGGTCCCGTTTTGCGTTTCCGTGACGGGTTTTTCCGCTTTCTTCACGACTGAGCATTGAGCATCTCATAATCCCTCTGAACCCTTCTGGAAAATATCGTAATCACTGCCTTCAAATCACTGCGGAGGTCATGAGGCGTGGCGTGTTGGCTCACTGATGCCTCTAAAGTTGGTCGCATCAGTTCCTAACTTCACCCGCAACTTATGGATATGAACCGTTAAGCCAAGGCCCATTCAGAAATGGCCACATCAACTGCCGCGTGAGCGGCGTGACCTCTGAGCCGGCGATTGAATCGGCCGTCTCCCCATACTGGGTTGTGCAGCAAGCCGTGACTCTTCTTCGAATTCGGTTTCTCTTCCAGAACCACGATCTCCAGATTAAGGGGATCTCCCACGGAAAGAATGGTCATTCTCTCCTTGTGTGCGGGTGTTGGGCATGGTCACTAAAGACCATATGTAAAGTTTGGAGCGAAAAGAATGAAAAACCCAAAAAATACAGCACCTGGGAAGGCTCAAATGTTGGACCAGTATGGAGCAGTGGGCGGAACCGGAAGTGCTCTTGTAACAGAGTGCAGGGTGGTTGCGGAGCCACGTGTAAGTTTCTGGGAAGGTCCAACGTGGAAACGTTCACATCCACTCTCTCAACAAGTTTGCACGTGTGGCTTCCCAAAGCCACAGTTGTAACAGTTTTACGGCGGTAATTTAAAGTTCTTGTAGTCTTCCTTGTTTTTTGGATCAATAACAAAACAAGCGCTTAATTCTCGGTCTTTTTGCTATCCTCATAAAGCAAAAGGACTGAAGTACCAGTTTCTTGTTAAGAATGGAGGCGGGGTTTTTTCGAGGAAGATTCCTTTAACTAATATCTCGTTAAATCTTGTACAAAACGTGATTAAGAACAGGATGCTTTCGTTCCTGGCTTTGCCCTTTCTCATGGAATTCTTCTCTAACGTCATCATAAAATTCTCGTTACTGTGCACCTTCTGCTCTAAGCCCAAAATTCATGAATTCTGGTTTTTTCCTAGTTCATAATAAACATAGCGAAGCGCAAATTCAAGTAGGGTAGAAGAAGGCTTATAAGTAATATATGACATTGTGCAAAAACGTGTTCTTTGAAAGGACAAATCCTAATTCAAAACACAGCCCGGGCCTAGAGATCGAACTGAAGAACGAATTTCAGATTGAAAATGACGAGGCCTTTATGCCAACACACAGAAGATGTCAGCCAAGTGCACGGTAGACCACAAGTGATGCCTTCTGATGGAACCCAGAGTTTGAATTGGTTGCTGGTTTGGCTAATTTGTAACCATATATTTTGTACTCCTGAACGTGAATTTGTTTACTACTGTGTGTATAGATGATGAGGAAATAATGGACTTCAGAGGGAAATGTTTCATGTGATAAAAAAAAACTACAACACTCATTGGGCGAAAGATCTCTGGGGAGTTGGTGGAGAGGATACGTGGCGCGCAAAGTGGTGGGCGGGGGGGGGAATCGTGGAACACTAGCCACCGCGGGCTTGCCCTGGGACTTAAAGCGAGATATTACGATGAGATTGGTTGGATTTACAGCAAAAGTGGGGATGCTGACAATTGCGTCTGTAGCGAAAAAAGCGAAAAAATCCGTCTAGAACACGCTAAACAAGGCCTGTTTCCCTGCCCGTTGACCATCGACATAGGACGATCTAGCAACCTAGTGAGGAGTCGTTTTCACGTGATAAC
>KZ345506.1:71661-83872 GCA_002352805.1 Teladorsagia circumcincta
ATGCGCTATCTGGGCATTGCCGAAAATTAGATCTGTTTTGGTTTACCGCCACATACCACGTGCTTTACTGTGCACGAGACGGCTCTGGCCAGGTTGATCTCAAACAGCAGTTTTTCCCTTGCAATACAAGCTTATCAGGTTGGAAACTCGCCACGGAGCGAAGAGTGAATTGTAAAGCTAAAAAATTGATACTCTGCTTTTAGGCATACAGAGAATGGAAAAGGGTAACCAGAAGTCGACCAGAACCGCAAGTCTTCAGACATATAATAGTATCCCATCCAGAGTCGCTGAGAGTTTTGGACGAATAATGTTCATTTGTACAGTGAACCGCAAAGCAATTCTATAGGTAACATAACAATGTAAAAAAAATAAAAACATATCGTTTCCAGTCCCTTGGACGCTTTCTAGTCAATGAGTCGCTCTGGAAGGGGAAAAGGAATCTATGGTTGAGTTAGCCGAAGGCTTGTGAGTTTCCTTGAACCCGTGCTTATCCTCATGATATCCTAATGGCAGCGCCTAGCGTATAGTCCATTAGTCCCACTAGATTATTACGGTACCGGAAAGTCAGTGAACGCATTCAAATAGTTGGTTGTCGGAATCATGTCGATGGGAAAGTTGAACCACTTGATCATCAGATGAGAATGTTTGTACGCAAATGTCAAAAAAAACCCGTGCAGAATATTCAAGGGTTGGAGAACTTACGGTTAGCAGTAGCATTCCCGCTATTCAGAACGTTATTCGGATCGCAAAGGAAACTCGGCTCAGGCATTCCACAAGCAAACGGTTGCTCGATGGAATCAGGAAACGTTTCAGGCGTGTAGTCATTGAAGGTGGCAGTCAGTACCAAGGACGGTAGTACGACGAGGAGAACGGTGGTGGTGAGTAGGAGATGAAGCATGAGGGGCTACAGTCGTGTGAGGTGGCTGTGCTATGCTCACGGCAAATATACAAGCACTGCAGATTGATAAGACCCGAGGAGACGGACGGCCCACGTAGCGCCAGAACATGAGTAAGAGCTGTGTGACTCAGCCATGTCCGGTGAGTGTGATGCTTTATCGCATTTATAAATCGATCCATGAGCAAGAAAACAGGTGCAGGTCAGATGAATTTGAAAACAGTAGTGTTGAATCTATTGACGGGATTCATGGCACTATCCCTTTCTGATGACCAAATCACTCACAGGTAATGGTGAAGTTGGGGCAAGCAGCAGAGAGGTATTAAAAATACCCAAATACATAGACTTACCTTGCATTTTTGTTAAAAGCAAATGCCCTTCCTCACATCCATGATTCGGAATCGAAGTTGAGTGTGTGGCTCGTCTCGAAGGGCTTGACTATCACTAATCAAAATGTTGTATAACACAAAAAGGCATCAAAATTTCATTTGCAAGTAATTATAAGAGTTCACAAAATCTCCAAGTCTTTCAAAAAAAAAAATCCAAAAATCCATAGAAACGATTAAGAAAGAGCTCCTCTGGATCTTTCGCGATATCTCGGTGTGTAACACCTTCATCAGGGGCGGGGTGCAGCAAGGGCCCCATTGATGGGTCCCCGAAACTGTCTCTCTACTCTGGTCGATGACACAGTTCTCGTTGGATAGGGGAAGCGTCCAGGGATGCAGAGTTTTGGAGACCCACTCCCAAATTGAGCCTTGCTGCACCCGGCAGCAGGCATGTGTCTTCCTCAGCCAAGTATAAAGCTGCCCTTGAAGCAATAGTTCCAGCAGGGTCGAAGTGGGCGCGGCAGACAAAAGTGGCACCCCCTCTTGCCAGCCGTGGAGATTTGTTCATAATCACGATTTGCATCATGAATCGACTCCAAATAGTCCCTGTGGTCCCAAAACGGTTGCCAATGCCTCCGCAGCCGTAGAGTTTTCAATCACAAGATGTCCACGGCTGGCAATGGGCGGTGTGACTTTCGTCCGCCACGCCCACTTCTACCCTTCTAGGACTATTGCTCTAAGAGAGCCGCGCCGTTGGAGTAGACTTGTACCACTGACCCAAACTGGGAACTAACTAACTACTCTTCAAGGAGTAGCCCTATTTGATAAAATGCAAAGAATTTCGCAGATCTGCTGAATTCAAAGTCAAGTGAATGTAAAGAATAATTGATGGAGAATATGAGACGGCGCGACGCACAGTTTGGGAAACGCGCCATGTATTTGATGCCTTACAAAACTCTGAATTTGTAGTTGGTTAGAAGTGTAGTGTCACCGTTTCCCCAAAAGCTTCTTCATACTTGGGACAATTTTTGAAAAAGACGAGTTGTGAGCTCTAGCTCATTATTCCAAAGTAAGAAACTGTCGCCATTGTGAAATTCCGAGTGATTTTTGACTCGTGCAATCATTCAAAATTCTAGTTGTCCTGTAAATTGGAAAGAGCGTATTGGGATTGCGCTATGCTCTTATCCTCCTACATCCATGTCTTGAGTTGACTATCAATGTAGCATTCGGTGCCCAAAGGATAGAATATGGATGGCGGAGATGCGGCGCATCATTCCAGCTCTCCTCTTCCACTTCTTTCAACATTTTTCTCGTCCACAGTACCGGCTTATCACAAAGGTTTTGATTAGCCAAGTTTGGACAACCACTATCCAGCACTAGCACCTAAAATGGTCCCGTCTGACCGACGCATATCTCTCCTCCCGTAACAGCAAAATGTGACTTGCTTGTGAAAGCAAAAAATTTTTTGTGCCTCTCATTGTAAACCAACCCGAAAAAATAAGAATATCACTGATAACTAGGATCAACTGACTAAATCACCACGTACCCTTGACTATCGAAATTAATTGTTAACTGGTGCACCGTCGAGTCGGTTTCGAGTGAAGGTGTGTCAAACCAACTTTTTCTCCATTTAATGGATCGTTCATAGTTGGAGATTATGCGATTAGGTGATCCGTCTATAAGAAAAATATAAGAATCGATCAGGGCATCAGATGAGTAGGCGTGTAGGCGAGTAGTCGATTAGACGATTTGTCGGTGAGGACTATATACGTGTTGATTACATTGCTCCGCCCAAAGGACGTTGTAGGCGAGTAGGCGAGTAGGCGATTAGGCGATAAGGCGATCGCTCAAAGGGCGGAGCAACAAATCAATACGTATCCTTCTCTTATCGCCTACTCGCCCAATCGCCTACTCGCCTACTCGCCTAATCGCACTTACGATTGCCAACTATGAACGTTCCATAAGCATTTTTCACGAGACCAGTCTTACCCGCGCCGACGGAGACGCGGTCTAGACTACCATTTGATTTGTCGTATTTCAAAACCAGGCGGTCATGTCGTTGTGGGGGGGGGTGGAGACATACAAGTTAGTGAGCCGGTTGCTGTGCTTGGGATTAAGACTTAGGCGAGGACAGGGAATCAGGAGAAGGATATGGGTAATATGTGTTCTTCCAGGCGTTTCTACCTTATTCCTGGGCTTAGTCCAGGTGTTTCCTACCATTGGCCCCTTTGTGATGTCTCCCCTCCCCCCTCCCCACGGACGCGCCCAAAATCTCTTTTCCCAGTCTACCTCCTTCAAACGTTATCTGTCGATCATAAAAAAAGCAAAAGTGTGTATTTGGAACTCGTTGCAAATAGGCTCTATGTATCGAACACCTGCTAAGAGTCCACTGCAGGATTAACGATGAGTTTTCCTACTATAGATGGATAACATGAATTAATCTTCCATACACCTAGGTCAGACATCTGGAAGAACATAGCGCATCCTTGGAATCATGATCGCTCCGTCTACAGTGCACTGACTGGGAGCTTGGGTGAGGCATGTTGGCAGGTTCAACGACACTACCACTGACCATTGGAGTGGCGGAGGAGGGGTCGTGTAGTTGACCTCTACCGTGCGAAAGGAATTAAATGTTATTGGAGATCGTGAAGGTGAAAATGTTCCCCTGTTGAAACCTAAAGGCTAGTGAACGGCTAAGACCGCCGTCATACTCGGCGACAGACAAGCGATTGCAATCGCGCAATCACCATCGCGCGATTGCAGTCGCTTGCCCGTCGCCGAGTATGGCGGCGGTTTAATGGAGAACCCACTCTCCAACCATGTCTGAAAGTCGCAAAGGTACATATCTGTGGTTATGCTTAGACGTCACTCAGGCGCACTGAGCCATCTCCTGAGTTCTGTAGTTAGTATGCGAGGGCTACCGAGGGGCGATCTCGGCCAAAAGGCTAGATCGAATGAGGACTCTGAACGTAGGATCACCGACTGAGAAGTTTCGAGAAATTGAAGATCGATGACGGCCAGGAACCTCCAAGTATTGTACCTTCAGGAGGTGCGATGGAAAGGAGCTAACAAGGCCATGGAGGCCGTCGTCATTTGTGGTATGTGGTCTGCACTCGACGCGCTTCAGGTTTCTTGAAACAGAGAGTACCCGCAATTGTACCAACACAGAGTCTCAGCTCTGCAGATTAAAGCATCACGACCCCTAACTAAAAACTTGCGACTCTTGAACTGGGGAGCATATACGCTGCTTGGGCACCAAAAAACTAGAACTAATTCAATGGTTGTGCTGACTGATGGTGACCCACTTGGGACAGAATATTTCTCACAGACCTGCAGATCTGACCCCGTGAGACTAGTAGCTCAGGAACTAGGTAACTCCAAACATTCTTTGATTTAGCGCAATGTGGTTCAGGGAGAGGCATTCTGTGGAGGTCTCTAGTACAAAGGCTAGGCAGCAGGGACGAATTCCAGAAAACACGAAAAGTTCTTCCGCACACATCGGAGTCCTTCTCTTCTTCAAAGGCTTAGTCGTTACTTCCCATGCTACCCCAAATTTCCCCCGATCCCGTCTTGGGGTGCGGCAAATGCTCGCCGCTCAAAAGGGTTTCCGTAAATGCACTGCGTACCTGTGTGGCTACCGTAGGCTGATGACAATGCCTTGGCGTCATCTGTTTTTTGTCACTTGGTTACCGAACCGCTTCGCTGAAATTCGCGAAGGTTCTTATATTTACATCGAACGATGCTGTAGCGATGTCCATCCTCTTTTTGAAGTCACTAACTTGGCTGCAATTCCATTACTTTCGCTGGTTCAACAAGCAAATTGCGAGTTGCTCCAGAAATAGAAAAAGTGCTCAAATTTAGCCCAGCGGCAATATATCCCTTCTTGCCATCACATATGCTACGAATTTCTCATTCGTTATGTGAGACACACAGGAACTTGTTCTTCTTTAGACTAATCTTATTTCAATTCTAGGTACTGCATCCTTCTCTCTGCAACCATTCTTTTGTTTGTACCCTACTTGATCCCACTCCTACCTGGTATTCTGCATTTTGGATATTTTGACACGTTTCTGAGGCATCACAATGGCAAGTTCTACATCAAATCAGTCCGTTGCTCCATTATTTTGATCGTTCTTAGAGTGACAGCGAAGACGAGGTATCGGTGTCTGGGTCAGAAGTTGAAGAAGACGACCTCGGGGTTGAAATCGGCGATGACGACGCCCCCGTGAGTGACGGTAAGCACCTTCTGTAAAGCCCTCATTTTTTTCAGGTCAATTTGTCTTTCTTTTGGCTAACTTTTTACTTTTGCTTTCATGACAACGGTATCTACACTCTACTTGGACCTGTTAACTGTGTGCGCTAAAGTAATGAGTATTTCTGTACATCTATAACAAGTTTCAACTTTAATGTAATAAGCTAGCAGTGCATACCGTAAAATAGTGAGTAGGAGCTGGCTCCTCTTCAATGCTAAGCTCAACAGTTTGACCTCGCACTTCAAATCTCGCAAAATAGTGTTCTACTTTTCTACTGTTTACAACCTGTCAGCGATCGAATTTCACTGTGAGAATCTGTGTTACGTGATCGCTTCCCCACTTCAGACTCTGCGTCTCCGTTGTTCTCAGTTCAGACGTTAAACATCAACTACAGATTTACACAGTAATGTTTCCCAGCAAAATGATGTTTTATCAAATCCATGATGAACCTCTGTTTACTCAGAGCTCCAGTTCAATATCGAAGTGCTGTTTATGCATTGGTGGTCGCTTCGTAATGAGATCCGCGTTGCGGTCTCGACTCGTTTGCGGTCGTACGCTCCATTGATAACATAAAATCTAAGCTAATGTTTCTACGTCGTTCCGTAGGTGCACCTTCTCTAGTACCCCTCTACCCTATTTTTTTCTTTTTTGATCAGCTAGTGACAACTTTTTAAACATTAATATGTCAAGTTCTTGTTCTAACAATTGCGTGATATCGGCTGCTTTTCAAATGCATTTCGCGCTATTAATGCATGTTTTAAAAAGGGTGAATTCTGATTATGACAATGCGTTCACGTTCTATAGGCACCAGGGATCAATAGTTCGACAGAGGTGTTTGGATTTTGAATGCACAGTCGCTAACCGCATCTCTTCAAAGGGTTTCTGTCGGAAGGTGATTTTACAACAAAAAGCCGGCCAATTAAAACTAAGTCAGAGAAGGGCAGTGCACGATAGAAGAAAAACCGAGAAACATGGCCTAGAACCCGAGAAATGGGACCTTTTGATTGTCGCTTTGATGAGACTCTCATCAGTGCTGCCCTCTTCACACTAGCACTATCACCGCTGAAGGGCGCGAGATATTAATGCGATAAGACGCGAGAGGTGGGCGTTCCGGGCTACCTGGGCCACACCAAAGGCCATGCTGGATCGCCGGTGGATATCTTTCTATGCAAATTGCGTGTCGATACCCACAATTAGGAGGTCCGCCTGTCTTTCCACTATGTTGATTTCCCCCTCTTGACCTTCGTTCTTATCGTGATGAACTATGTAAAGTAAGGTGAACTATCAGAGTAGACAGCATTAATCGTTACATGGCAAGCATTTGCTTCGAATGGAGGTCTTGCTTGAGAAGCTGCCCTTCCTCCTCTACCTCTGTTCCCATGTTTCTTGTGCTTTACCTTGAAGTGACCTGCGACACTATCCGGACACATAGGCTATGGTGATGCAACTAAACCAGAAGAAATTTGTGTTCAGGGAAATCGGTGAAGCGAATAATCGGCATTTTTGAATCAGTCAGTAGTGAATAATCCTGGCAAGCCTTAGGAGAGAAGTTTTTTGTTCTTCCCATGGTAATGCAGAATGACGTTAGTAACCCTGAAGATAAGGTTTTTCCATTCTTTCTGCAGAGAAACTGATTGCTCAAGCTCTGCTGTTTTCTCGTAGGCGAATAAGTGCACGATGTGGTCCACGATGACGCCAGCTGAGGCTCAGTAGTTATGAACCGCGCTTCCAAATGCTAAGGGCTTGAAAGAGGCGTACATTATAGAGCTTCCGGTCTCATGAAAGAAATTGGGGCGTGACGTATACTGTGTCTGTGTCGTCAGGGGCAGATTTGTCTCGTTACTTCTAGCACTTCCATTATAGGGGGATTCCAGATAAGCTCGTGGGTCGAAGAAAGAAACCTACGTAGTGGAAATTGAGTCGAACCTTGTAAGGGTGTTGACCTACACGTAATTCGCAGTCGAGGACTGTTCCCGGCGATATATCATGGCCGTTCCCACACCGCTATCGGCGCTCCCGCCCACTCCTTCGCCCTCTGGCTCTGGCCGCCTAGCAGAGAGAACTTTAAAGTTAATGAGGTTGGCACCGGTGAGTCACGTTCAACGCACAAATCAGCAAAAGGGGTCCCATTTCTTGGGTTGTGGGTTGTTTTTTCTAGGTTTTCAGTTCATCTCTGCATCGCTGACCAGATCTCTTGATTTCTAGTGAACTCGGGAACTCCGCCATCAAGAAGCCAAGACCTCGGAAATGGGACTTTTAGGGTCGAGGACTTTTTCTCAAAGACAACATAATATAGGCGTTAGTGATAAGTCAATAAGAAGGGAGAAAAATGGTAATATGTCTGTGCTTTATTCTGATGGTTCGCGGCAAAGTTAGCTCAGCCACGTTACGGGTGAAATGTGAGTTTTTTTTTCAAGGCTGCAACAGATTTAGAAGCAGCACTCTAATTAAATCAGATGAATATCTGGCTCCTGTGATTGTCCACTTCTTCATAATAACCGGCTGGCTTCAACTCCGCCAATCAAGAAACGTAACGTCAAATATGTGGACAGAACTTCTCATCTTAACTTGCTTTCCGGACCCTTGTGTAGATCGCGCTAGGAAGAGCGGTCCGCAAGCTTATGGGGCATATCTACTTCGTCACACAAGATTGCCAAAAAGAGACCTTAAGGCACACTGGGTTCCACCCCCAAGCTGACGTATAAGGCTGAAGCGTCCCTCTCCTATCCAGTCATGCTGACTGATCATGCTCCGATTCTTCACTGCTCTGCGCTAAATATCTTATCTTGCCGTCTTCTTTTTATATCTCTTTACTACTTACAACAAGGAGGTCTTCCAAGTGGTTCGGGTGGTTTTTCTCTCCGTCAACTATCTATCTTTTTGTGCTTCTACTTTCATTTGCTTCTACTTTCATTTTCAAGCCAAATAACTATACCAATCAATAACTATACCGATCCTTGCGTTCGAGCTCATTCGAACAAGTTTCAGTTTATACCCTTAGTAATGGGTGTACAACGGGACGTTGCTGTTTTTTCGCGGAGTGGCAGTGTAAGTCACCAACGTAGCTCCTTCCTCTTCCTGGAGACTCACTTGAAAGACGCAAAATGTGGCTCGTCGTGCGCACTGGCGCACTTTTGCAGCCGTTTCTCGTCGGCGAAAGCTCTTTGTCTGTCGAAAGCTCACTGCGATACATACACATATTTCCTTTACTGATGACCTATTCGATGGTGCGTCACAGATAAAAGCACAAGCTGCGAGCCGATCGCGACAAAATTCGCGGCAATTGGCCTGGGCCTTTACACTGTGCTGACTTTCTTCTCTCGTGCGCAGTCTTGCCAAAAAAGTACCCTGTGGTCACCGCTTCAACTTTTTGTAGGCTCCATCCGCTGTGTTGAAGTGCGAAAGCATAAAGGGCAACGTCTAAGCATTGAACGCGGTAGTCACAGAACAGTGTTTAGGCAAGAAAACACTGACGAGAACAGTAAACGCCGACAGATTCCTATGGTTCGGACTAATTGTCGCAAATTTCATCCTCTGTGGGGCGTAGCGTATACTTTTGTCATGTACCCTACTTGTGGCGGTCATGCCATTCGATGGTAGTCATTGTAAATTCGTTGGTAGAATTCTCTCAGGCGCATTTATACTTCAGCGCTGTGGGTATCAAAGAATCAGCAATTAGGTAAATTGGGGAGTCCAGGAGAAAGATTGGATTCGGTCTGACTATATTTGATTTGACATCGCGCAGTTGGAGTGTTGGTCGATCAATCGATGTGTCTTGAATTCTTTCTTGTATTTTTCAGCTCTTCGATTTTTCTCGAAAGGCTGGGTTTGAGACCAGCCTGACGCATACTCTTCTGTTTTGTGAAGGAAAGTGCTTGGAAAATGTCACGCAGGACAAGCGTGCATTGCGGAGATTTCCAGATATGATTCTCGTCTTACAAATGTTTCTTCCCACTCAATACGCACTCGATGGCCAACTTCCTGAAGCTTCTAGAAAATTTTGCCATCGCTGTGTTCAGTGCTAATCTCCACTCCCATGGCCCCTTTCCTAGAATTTGAATTCTACCATTCAGTTCTGTGTGCCATTGGGCTAGGGTGCATGTCCGCAAGAGTGAGAGTGTGGGGCAAGGAATGAGATGTGTGACAGTTGTTCTTCCGTTGTTGAAAATGTATTCTTTTCTCTTTTCGAGAAAGTTCGATGAGTGAGCTTGTTGTAATCCATTAGATATGATTCACTCGTGAAATTTCCGCGCACTGCAGTTTTGCCGGCCGTACTTGATACGAATGCACTCTACATGTATTGAACATGATCACTTGCTCCGATGAAGCAGTGACGCCACGCAAGTGTTTATGTTCAGGACATGACTGAGGTAGTGATGGTGGTGAAGCAGCTTCAAAGTCTGTGATATTGCGTCCTATCACTCACTTGTCATCTTTTCCCAAGTTTGTCACAGCCTGCTCTTGTTGGAACGCTTGAGAATCGAATGGCCGATGTCAGACTTTGCGACGGGCCCTGCTTTGCACAAGTTTCGGGAGCGACGGATCGCTTAAGCGACGCGTCGCTCCCGAAACTTGTGCAAAACAGGGCCCGTCGCAAAGTCTGACATCGGCCAATGCTGATATCCAGTTCGACCTACCAAATCGTCAATAAATCGACAGCTCGAACTTTTTCATCTTACAAAGTCGCTTATATTTCATTCCAATCGATAGTTCAATAGAGAATTACTCTGTTTGCGTCGCAGTTTTCAGTGTCTTTTTTATTTGATCTTGATTCTTATCGTTCTCAAAGGAGTAAGGCTGCAGCTTCAGTTTGGTCGGTCGACCGTGCAACCCAGTGCGGGGGTAGGTGCGTGGTTTCCGGAATCTGTCAACCGTGAGACTAGGCAATTCAGCGTTTTGTTGTGCTGTCGGGGACTTCTCACACAAACGTACTACCACAGGATCTCTGTTCTATCTCCTTCGAAACGCTTAGTCTAACTACCAGATAGAAGATCTTCCTTTCCTTCTACGCTCTCACCCCCTGGTTGACATAAGCCTTGTCACTGTAGGTGCGTATCGATCGTCCGGTTATCCGACTCATATGATCGTGCAATCGTGGCGCTCATGATCAGTACCCATCCACCGTATACTTGGTTGTGGGATCGGCCAATTATTCGAATTATACTACAGATGCAAAGCAGCTTTTATAGTTTGCAATTCTCCTAGAGAACGCTAAAAAGGTGAAGAGGGTGGTCGTGTTTAACAGTCGTTCCGCAAATTAGCGACTCATGGTCAGCAAATTGCGTCCACTTGCTAAGCGAGGCGTTTGTCACTCGATCATCATTCTTGCAATCGTTTCTGTTCGCTAGTCATTCCACTTCCACTTAACTCAATATCAGAAGGAAAGCCTCCGTGGTCATGAGCACTAGTAATAAAATGAACACACGTGTATGCGTCTTGAGGAAACACTGACCTCAATCTGCCCTCCTGCCAAACAAGTCTCCGAGAGGAATGTGAAAGCTTTTGATGTGTGTTGATCGAGGAGATCGAGGAGTGACCCAGTTGTGAACCAGTTGTGTGGGTTAACGGTATAGAACCGAAGGTGGAAGTCGTGGACTCGGTTCCTTCGCCATGCAGCTTTTTTTTTCGGGTCCTTGGCTAAAGAATAAACGGCAATATTTCATCGAGGCTTTCCTTTAGTTGTTTGTGGGGCGCTGCGCTCAACTACTAACAAGTTTGTGTACTGTTTGCTCATGATCCTTGGCGCCGCAGCACACGCGCTAAGAGCTTCGGTGCCAAACAGGTGTGATATTCGCTTTCAGGGGTCGAAATATTTCTCCTTATCAGTTGCTAGACAAATCTATGGTTTTGACCTGATTTCCAAAAAGTGGGCAATCGTTCCTGTTACAAACTCTGCTGGGGCTGACCTTCCATGGTTAAGGGCAAGCGTTAGTATGTGAAAATCGCCTGTGATAATGGTTCAAAAAAGAGCCAGACATTTTTTTTCTTTGTTGTCATGGCCAAACGGTTGGTTTCATTATATACTCTCCCCTTTAAATCACGAGAAAGTGTCTGGTACAGACCATATACCAACACTGGCGACGGCCACGAAAACGTGGCAGTTGGCAACGCCGATTTTTCGCGGCCGTCGTCAGTTATGGTATGTAGTCTGCACCCGACACTTCCTCGCTCTTTCAACAGGAGTATAACCAGGCTCAAGTCATGAGTCATATCTGAATATGACTTTTTCGTAGTTAAAGAGTGCTCAAATTATTTTATTGATGTTTTATTGGTGTATGTTGATTAAAGGAAACGAGGTAACGTCGCGGTAGTACCTATTCAGCGAAATCGTCGATCAGCAAACTATGAAAACTTGCGTGCCTTGCCGACGGGCTTGCGCACTGCTTTCCCAAAAAGAAGACGTAGAGTATTGAAGTAGCACTCATATCTTGCGCAAACCGTGAATCTGTGAAGGGGGGGGGGAGGCGTTTGTGATTGCTCTAATCAGTCCATAAGACCATGTTCAAAGCGCATTATTTGAAATTTCCAGCAATTTCACACCAGCTTGTGATATGTTTGCACTGATATTGAGCAATATCGCGGATTCAACGAATAAGAAAATGATGAAGGTTCGAGAGAAATCGTAGAAGAGGGCAATTTTAATCGCGACCACTACGTGTCTCGCTCAGAATTGCGCGTAGCGGTGCTGAATTAGCAACTTTAGTGCAATCTTCTTTTCCTTCTTTTGTTAGTTCTAT
>KZ345507.1:68415-80159 GCA_002352805.1 Teladorsagia circumcincta
CGAGTGGTTGCTACGGGTGAGACAGCCTTTGCATTAAAACCAATTTAGAATCTCAAATACATGCAGAATATGCTCAGACGCGTAAAGAGGTAAGCAAACCAGCCCGTTTGGCGTTCCTGCTGGGGCCGGTTTGCTGAATGCTGGAGAGGGGCTGAGATCCCCGAAGTCGACGGACTACTTGAACTTGCTCGGTACGATATGGGAGTGGTGACGGAAGTGGCGCAGCTACATCAGCAGCTACGCCAGAAGGGCTGGTCTGCTCACCTCAGGACTAAGCCTTGGAGAGAGGACGGACCTCCCTGTCTCCCAGGCTTAATCCTGAAGTAAGCATCATAATGAGGCGGTTCAAAGGATCGAGTTGAAGCAGTCCGTCGATCGTCGGGATCCCATCCCTCCCCAACATTCAGCATACGGTCCCAGCAGAAACGCCAAACGGGCTGGTTTGCTTACCTCGTTACGCGTCTGAGCATATTCTGCATGTATTTGAGATTCTAAATTGGTTTAATGCAAAGGCTGTCTCACCCGTAGCAACCACTCGTTGCCTGCAAATAAATGATTCCGAACCCGGAACCTATCTCATTTCAGCTATCATTGGACACGGTTTTGTAGCGATAATGATTGCCTTTTATCTACCTAGGTGGCTTGTAATAAGTAATACAACCTTGGTAATTCCAGCTTGCTGAATGCAAAGCAGTAACGTCGCCAACAAAAGGTATTGAAACTGCCAAATTCTCGTGCTCGATCGGTGCTACATCAGCCGAAGGTCGTGTTATGGTCCCATGTCTGCCATCAGGAACATACTTCATCATGGCTGAGTACAAAAGTGGTGATACCGAGTTTCAGTTCAGCCCCTCCGTGCAGAAGCTCACTGTGAAGGACCGTGCTACCACGGTGGGTTTTTCAATTGCTTATGGTGCAGATAGACAGATGTTTAATCTAAACTTTGTCGTCCTCCTCCATTTTTTGAACTGTCCTTGGTTCCATCAGAAAGCCTAATTTTATCCACTTTTTCAGGTTTCTTTCTCAGTAAGCGGGTTCACAGCTCGTGGGCGAGTTGTTGTTGGGAAGAAGGGAATATCTGGTGCAGAAGTGATTGTGCAGGGCAAGAAGGTAACAGAAACTGATGCCAATGGCTACTATACGCTTCAAGCGCTCACGGTAGGAGTTGCTCACGTTACAATGCATTGAAGAAACAATCATCTGTAGTATGTTGAAAATGATGACTAAATCAACATTAGTATGTGAGAGGAAGGCCTTCATAGCTCGGTGAAGACGGATATTATTGTGATGTCATTTCCTCTCTAATGTTTCTTTTGATCGCTTTTTCTCAGTTTAAAGAGGAAAGCTCATTATATTGGAAGGTTTGTACCGTATCTTGATGTATTTAGGAAGGACCAGTTAGAGGTCACGGCACGTGCTCCTCACACTACATTCAGCACAGAAAAAAGCACACTCACTCTACCAAATGTCAGCATTCGTGATGTGATCGTTGAAGGGTAGGTATTCATTGTAATGTTTTTGTTTGGATCTAACGTTCACGACCTCTTTATCATGGTGATTCACTCACTGAAGTTGCAACTTTTCTAACAATTTTTCAATGTTTTTATTGAACCGTTCTCATAAGTCCTTCATATCATGTGATGAAACTGGGAGAATGGTCACGTTCAAGCCTTCAAGGTGGATCTGTGGACAAGACGATAATTTATTTTTGTTCTTTCTGTTTTTTTTTTCGATCCTTTCCTATCGTGCTGTTTTACTCACCCTTGAATACAGGACGATATGCTGTCATTCTCAGAAGGAACGCGTCTTCCTCTCCTACGCTAGGACTTAGAGGAATAAAGAGTCTCGTGGCGTGACTCTGATCTGAGGGAAGGGAAAATAGCATTGGAAAAGGGACGTGCTCTCGTAGGGGGGGGGGGAGGAGGACCACTCGATTCTTCCTAAATGGTCCTGCCGGGTGAATGCCCTAGGATAAGCAATGGATAGGAGAGGGATCCGCGAGAGAGCGCAAAGGCGGTTCAAGGGCTGAGTTCACGCAGTCCGTCGACCCTCTCGGGGGGATCGTACTGCTATTTTTCCCCCAAGGGGAGAAGGGAGAGGAACGATTGAGAATTCTGAATTTCGTCTTCCCAGCCAGATTTGCTCAAGGAAGGGCTATTTGCACATACGAAAACTTTTTGCTTCAAATGTATTTATAATCGAACAAATGAAAAAACATGCGTGAAAAAAAAAACTGTAGCTCTGATTGGTGTTCCATTTAGGAAGATTAATTTAGCATGCAATGTGTTGTTTAGATTTGATGTCTGCGGAAGTGTTGAGAAGACAGCCAATGAAGTCATTGCTACTCCTCTGATACTGAAACGAGTAGATAACGCAGAGACCGTCTCAATTCGACCAGGTGCTGATGGAAAATTCTGTAAAATGGTACCGCCAGCAAAGTATACTATGTCGGTACGTCGTTATCATCATTTGTGCTTTTCTTGGTAGCCTAATTTCGTTCAATAAAACCTTTCAATTGAAGCCGGCTGATTCTTCTTCGACATTGACCCCACGATCTCTGGACATCGACTTAACTGCATCGTCAGTTCATGACTTGCGTTTCACACACTTTAAAACTGACGCAGTGGTACTTGTAACGTGTATAGGTGAGTTATATCTTCCGATAATTTCTTTTTGGTCTTCTGGTCAAGATAAGCTTTTTTATACTCAGGTAACTATTTCTTTGTAGGAACATGTGAAACGCTGTCGATATCTCTATTGCATGGTAATGATGTTGTTAATACTCTTCGTGGAAAAGACGAGTTTGTCTTCAAGAGCATTGGCCCCGGAAACTATCGAGGTTTGCTTCGCTTCTGAGCTCTATTCTACTAACCTACTTGACAATTGCTTATTTAGTTCGGATTGACGAAGGTGACCGAGGTTGTTGGGAACAGCGAGAGCTGCGGTTAGTCATCGAAAAAGTTCGTCCACAACCTGTGCACTTTGTACAAAGTGGCTTTGCTAGCAGCATTAAGCTCAGTCATCCAGCACAATTGGTAAGTTTTACTAGTTTTATGGCAGCGATTAGACTGTTGAACGAATTCATTCGAAACATTTTGGAAATCGTGAGCACGGCGTTGGCTCAGTATGTATCAACAAGGTATCAACTTTGACGATGGTGTGGAGTCCGGCTCTGCGTTTTACTATTTATACTTATGCTCAAAATTTTTGGGGGTTTGTCTAAGCAGTAAGCAAGGAACGAAGGGGCAGATTTTTGGGGCTTTCCAAAAAAAATGAGAAACATTAGGTTTGCTTAAGACATCTTGATGGATTTTTTGAGTTGGCAAAGTACCGGGATTCTCACCAGATAAATGAAGTTGCTTTAGAAGTGGTCACATATTGATAAGAAGCAACTTCGTGGAGATGTTAATGCGCCAGCTGGCTTGTCGTCTATCTGTGTGCCAGTACAAGGCCGATATCATGTGCAACTAATTTCTTGTATGAATTTCGACCCACAGCAATTTGATATCAATGGTATGTTTTTTTTTACCTTTTTACTTTCTTTCTTATCTTTGTTAAGGCATCAAATGGGCTTATAAGGGTTGGTGTCATAACCTCCCTGTTCGTTGTTGTTGTTTTTCTGGGAAAAGTAAACTTTTAAATCTTTGGTCACCGCGTTTCCATAGCGATAGCTGGTATTCTAGCCGCTTAGGGGCGTCTTCATTCATCTTGTTCTGGTGGTGTCGGTGCATGTGAGTGTGCAAGGTAGCCATATTCGTTGATCATGATACCTGTTCTGGTATTGGTTGATGGTGTACGATTTGTCGCTTCTAGTCCAAAAAGAACACTCCAGAATTTTTAGGCTTTGTTTTATTGGAATTTCAAAGCTGGACAGTAAACCGGAAATTGCAATTCATCTATTTTATAATTTTTTTCCATTTAGTTGCATCCGATCATGTTTATGAAGCGAAGGCTCTGGATGCGAAGATCAGTGGTGCTATCAAAAGCGCGGATGGGACTGGATTCATTGTCAAAGTGAAGTGAGTAACCTGTCTTTGTTTCGTCAGTGCCGCTTTTTTATTATGGATTTTTGGAGCGTGATCTCTTCATTTTTCTATTGGAGATTCGGCGTGGTTATAGTGCAGTATTGCGACATAGGGCAGAAGTGGGAGAGTAGCTCATTGCACCATTGCAGCGGTCTAGGGTAATCATGCACGCTCGTGTCCTTATAATCAAAGTTCACGATGAAAAGGTAGCCCGCTCAAAATCAGGGTAGAGGCGGTTAGTGAAAAAGTGATGAAGAAAAAATCGAGAACAACGGCACAGCTTCCGAGAAATGCCCTCCCCTAGATTGCGCGTTAGGGGACTTTCATCGGATAAACGCTAATGCTCTCTGCTCGAGCGGCTAGAGTCAGACGATGAGTGGTCAGCCAAGTGCAACGGCGCGAGCGGCGCAGGTACGGGTGTGCTGGCCGCGAGCTGTTTCCCTCGCTGCGAAATGCGCACCGTACCGCATCTCAGGGGGCCTACCTGCTTTCTCTAGCTAATTTTCCCTTCTTCGACATCAGGCCTTATCGTATAATCCTCTTTTGAGCCAGCCATGCTTTCTAGCTTTCTAGAGGTCTTGGTATTATACCGCGTGGGAACATAACAATACTTCCCTCCGTAGATGAAAGGTTTCATTCGCAAATAAGAGAAACTCATCCACGAGCCACCACGACTCCGAGTAAAAGTCGTGCACTGGCGCACACCAAGAATGAGTTAAATTCTACGTATCTAACAAAAAATCACAATAATCTATGCTGGGACTTTGCCAGCTCTTACGAAGGCTTCAAATTATTATGGTTCTGTCGCCGTCTGCAATTGAGTCTAGGCCTAGGCCAAGGTGATTTTCTTTGCTCAGGTCTGGAGCTGGTGAGCGAGATGTGTCTGTCGCTTCCAATGGTGTCTTCTCGTTCCATGAGCCTTTGACCTCGAATGGAGATGTAATTATCACGCCTCACTCTGGCACCCATCTGTTCGATCCTTCAAGTTTTTCGTTAAGATTCAGGTAGGTGTTACATGTCTCCATAAAATTGACTTGCGCAGAGTTTTTCACCCTCGACAATGTTGGCGGTAATTTTTAGGGGCGACTGCGCCGAAAATGTGGTGTTGTTCACGGCTACGAAGGGGATATTCATTGATGGATCGATTGTTCCAGCTGTGGCAGGCGTGAAGGTTAGTCATTTTCTATTATCGTCTTTCTTCCCTTAGTTAGTGTTTCATTATTGTATCAGTACTATTTGTGGTTGGTTCTCTTTAATGCCTTGTTCTCTAGGTCACTGCTCAACACAAACAAGACGTAAGCGTCCACTTCCAAACGGTCTCTGATGCGAAGGGGAAGTTCAGGTACTTTTTCGAGTTCGGGTAGTAGGCCTGTCAGGTATCGTAGTAATGGCCAAGGTCGGCCATATGTCGAGGAAAGTTGGCTCCACCGTTGTCAGGCGTGAAGAAATCTTGGCAAATGCGATCGCCTAGACCTAATATGAGGACCCACTTATTCCGTGATGAATACGATCTCCTCTTCCTTTTGCTAGAGCTGTTACTACGTGACACGCTCCAATTTCGCCTCCTCTCACCGAAAGTGTTTCGGGGCGGTAAATGGGGAGGGAAGGGTTGACCACTCGCCGGGTTGCATGTTTCGGGAATGTTCGGAGTCCTGAAACTTCACGTACCGTACAGCATCCGTAGAGTTCTGTTTCACGTGGGCTTCATTTTCGATATAGCCTTTCAGACCCTTTCTTATTTTACTTGACTTATTTTTATTTGCCTTTCATGAAAACGCGTTTCAGAGTTGGTCCCGTTCGTCGTGCAGAAGACATGAAAATTACTGCCGAACTCGACGGTTACGCGTTCGCTGAAAAGCCGGGGCATGTTGGTCAGATAACGAGCACTAAACTCAGCAAATTGACAGTAGTAGTGGTATGTTGTCTACCGCATTTGTATTTACATAAAAAAGTACAGTGCCCATTTTTAGTCGGATAAGGAAACCTCTGAGCGCCTAGATGATGTGTTGTTGTCGATTGTCGGTGGAAAGGATTATCGAAGCAACAGCATGATTGACAAGACAGGGGAGATCAATTTTGTGGGATTGGTCGGTAAATTTCCGAATTTTTCTGGTTATGTATTTTGAATAGCCCTAATGGATGTCTCTCAATCAAACCTATCTGAAATTCTTAAATTGCTTTATTTTCTCAAAAAAATCGATTTTTAGATAAGTCTGGTCGATTTTGGATCATTATTAATGTATTAAGGCTTCCAGGCACCAGGTGATTACTTCCTTCGAGCAATTCTGCAAGAGTACAAATTCGAGCCATCAACGACGACGATAACGGTCAAAGAAGGTCAACATGAGCATGTGGAGCTTCGTGGAAAACGAGTGGCTTTCAGGTAGCCAGAGAGAGGAATTTGTTTTTATGTTCGTTGAACCACAAAGGCATTATTAGTTTTCTATAGAACATTAATTGTGAAATTTTTGAGATCTACGCAAAATTTGGGGCATTGCATCGGTTCCCGTGTGATGTAATGATTGAGCGAACCCCGTGCAGATACGGCGCGCTGGAAACCAGTGTGATAATATCGCCGCCAGTCAATTGCCGGTGAGGATACACAAGGAGATGGTTTCGCGACTTTAGCGCAGAAAAGTTTATCTGTTGAAATCCTTGGCTGTCTGAGGCAGGTGACGTAATTGGCCCACTTTTTGGTGAAATATTGGCGTAATTGCACCAATCACTGAAAGTTGATGAGCTGTGGTGGGCCGGTTCACGCATGGGATCCACGCAAATTGTGCCAGGGAGGGTAGACCGTTGCTTTCACACTTTTACAAAAATTTCACGCTCCCTCCACCTCTTTTTTTGGGGAGGGGGCTCAATACGACCTCGCACCACCATCAGCCCTAGGAGCCCTCCCTCGAAGATGACCCCTCCCCAACCCCTACCGCCACCCTCACCATCAGCCGTGGTGGCTGTTTTTACAGTATGATTCTGAAACCAGTCGACATAACCTAGCTCCGCTCATTTTTTTCTCCAAAGCATCCGTCCAGCGGAGGGGGGGGGGGGGTAAATATTTCAAACGGAGCCGGCAATTCCCTCAAAATTCCCTTTTTTGAGCTTCTTTTGTGAAGTTTTCATTAGAATGATCGGAGAATCCGTCAAAAGACGACCCCCTTTTCCACAGGCACGACTCCTTCAACCTCCACATTTTAGAAGACACCTTCGCATCTCCCATTCCCAAAGATGGCAGCTTTGCTCAACTCCAAATACTACCCTCCCTCCTCCCAAAATCGTAGATAAGACCTCCCTAGTTCGAACGGACGGTTTACTCTGAGTTGTGTCTTGATACGCAGCTTATTCCCCGTTCTTGCCACCACTTCATTTTTTTACCGGCGATGCTCCGAGTAAGAGGAAAAAGCCCTGATCCAGAATTATGTAATGTTCATCACCTCTCATCATTTTTTGATCACCTTTAAAGTTCGCTACCTTTCTTCCTGGAACATGGCGCCTTCCTTCGGTTTTCGCATAAATGCTGGGGTGCGTAATTGATTTAGGACCTGTTATATCCGGCCAGACCAGAGCTAATGAATACCAGATCCATTTGAAAGGATAAAATTACATACTTGAAAAGTGGCTCGCGTGGCATGACATGATAAGATCTTCTCGATTTTTCCTCAGCCGCACTTAGCTGCCTTACATTCACTTTCTATCAGATTCGGCTCCATAATTTGATTCATTAGTATCATCGTTTATTCTCTTGATAATGAAGATGACGTAATTTTTGGCCTTTTTATTGGAGCTGACCAAAAAGCGCCATGGTGGGAAAAATCTTCACGTTTTCGTAGATATCACTTACAGTAGTTCGATGGCATGTGGACCTGTGGAACACAAAATGTAGCACCAAGGCAGTTTCGAAATCTTTTCGAAGCTAATTAGTCATATTTCTAACTAGTCATATTTTCGTTAATATTACTAAGTTTCTAGGGTTTTCACTCCTTTTTTTTCTTTTCCGTTACTAATAGTTTTATGAAAACTTGAATAATTAAGCGTGTTCGGGCGTGTGCGTGAGATGTCTGGATCGTCCGTGGTGGGAGCTGTGGTGGAAGCGCTGTCAGAACAATGCGATCAGCATCAATCCGAGGCTGTCACTGGGCAAGATGGTTCCTACCGGATACGTGCTTTGAGACCCGATTGTCAATATCGAGTATCGATCAAGGGTTGGTAATTCATGTTGAATTTTATGTACAAGGTTTAGGTGCAACTATGATTTCTAATATGTTCTTGAGACGCTGTTATGTACTATACCGTGTATCCTATATTATCTGAAGAACTGTTGAAAAAACTTTGAATGTACCCGGCTAATTTGGTCAGTCAGCGCATAAGAGGGCCATTTAACGGCCAAAGGGGCATTAACTCATTGTGCGATTCAATCTACATGAACTAGGCCATATTTGGAACGTCCTACAGTAGTAGAACTGCTGTGCAGTGGTTAAATAGTTGTGTTTTAGCTGGAGCAGAAGGTTCAGCTGTCCCTCACTGCTTCCCATCACAGTTCGATGTTAGAATGACTGCTGAAGATCTGAAGGGATTGGATATGGTGGCAGCGCCCTATGACTCAAGCACGGATCTGGCTGTTGAGGTGAGTATCTTCTGACTTATCTACTGTAGGCGGAGTGTGTATCCTGTGTGGTAAGAGTCAGGTAGAGAGGGTAGTTGTGGCCTCATTAGCCATCTGCCGATCTCGGCTTCGTGGACTAAATCCCTTTTTGGGTGTCAAAAGTTACTCAGCTATACCTATCACCTAGATCTCATCAGAAGTAGTAAAAGCGGTGCGACACCAGCGGTCGCTTACAGCAAAGCTAGGTGTATCATAAAAATACTATGGTCTTTTTTTCAGTTGGAATTCGGCTCTATGCCAGTACCGCAGTCATACCGAGTGTCTGTACAGCGTGACGGTGAAACCATCTCGCAGTCAGTGGTTCACGCTCCAGTTACGGTATTCTACTTGAATAACCTACCACGTGATAGCAGAGAGTACTCTGTTCGTGTAGAGCCAGATCGGCAGCCGCAGGCTTTCCCGGCTAAGACAGGTATGAGTTGGTTCGTCTTGTCATTATCGGCTTCTTAGACCTCGTTACCTATTCATATTATTTTTATGCCTAGTAGGATGGTATATGGTCAAGTGGTCAAGACATCAGAAGCATATATTTTAGTGTTCTTCACTACGGACGCACCGGTACGAGTAGTTCGGATTCCAATCACGTCATCGAAGCGCTCGGGTGAGGTGGAGATAAGCGCCGGTTCTCTCCTCGCTCTGCCTTTCTTTGGATTGCTCGCTTTGATTTTCTTCAACCAGGTATCGTCACCCAGGTTTTTTTTTCTTCAACCTACAGTTTGCTGAGTATTGGTTTGTATTTTGTAATTTGTATAAGACTATGTGTAATCACTTCTGTACCTTTGCCAAACTCCTGAAAGGGTCTGGTACCACTTCTTCAATGCTGATTTTGAATGAAGGTGAAATCAGTTGCCCATCCCGGAAAGGGATTGAGTCGAATGCTCTGTCCTTTTATATCGCGGAACCGATGTATCCCTCATGCAGTTTTGTTAGCGTCGCGTTCTTCAAAGCAACAGTCCTAGCAGGTCGGCTTGGCCAGAACGGCTGCAATCTTTCGGCCAATTCCAACCACGACCACTTCAAGACTGCTCAGCCGCAGATAAGAAGTGTTGCTGATCAAAAAAACTCACCTGAAAAGCCGCTAGGAGGGGAGCTGAACAGCTTTAAGTGGCCGTGGTCGAATCGGCCGAGAGGATTGCAGCCGTTCCAACCACGTCCACCCTGTTGGAACTGTTGCTTCGGGTAAACTGAACTTTTGCGGACAAGCAACGAGGCAGATAAGTTAGGTGCTTTACATCCCACAAGAACACTTGCGTGTGGACCAGGATTTGCCATTTTACCTGTCTTGCAATTTCATGTCATTGCAGTATTACATTTTCAAATGCTGTACATGATCTACTTATAGGGACGATCAATAGAGCTGTTCCGATCATTCGTCTCGATAGTTCGTCCTGCTAGCCCTTCAGTAGAACGAAAGAAGCGGAAGTGATCTTACGGATTTGTGTGCCCTATAGGGTCAGGAGTGTTTGAAAAGAGTTCACTTGCTTAATTAATAAATTATTACCGTAATCATGTCGATTAGTGATTAGCTCTAAGTGATACGGATACTCTACATTGCACGTGTTGTTCCTCGATGTTTAGGAATATGTATGTCGCTGTTGTTAATTGTTGAATTGTGAGTGCAAATAAACATGTCGAACTGACCATCTTCGGTTACTGTAATGAATACGGTAATGTCGTAAGTTGTTTACCGATCCTCAACCGATTCCAGTTTCTGCTCAGATCCTTTAGTATCACTCAAATCGATCGAGTTTTGAATTACTCCATTAAATATCTTGAAACCAAGATTCACAAAAAAAAGTGGATCCAGACTGTTTAAATTTTTGTGGAACCTAATAGAAGGCTATGGAGAATCTTCTAAATGGAATCATTACAGAACACTGCTTGATGTTTTTTTTACCGTACTGCCATACTATGTTTCAGAAAACTAGAAGCACTTCTGGTGCAGATCACACACCACAAGTGACGACGGCCGTTGTGTAATCTGGTACTTAGTGATTCCTAGTGATAGCTGATAGTTGCTAAATGAGGCCTGTAATTAGTGATAATTGGTAGAATACAACTGCAACAGGCTAATCAGTTCATTGGCAGAAAGAAACTTTTTGTGGAGGCCGTCGTCTTTTGTGGTGTGTGGTCTGTACTTGACGGGCTCCTGGTTTTCTGAAACAGATAGTAGGCTGCTATGATGGAACTTCTTTATTCGGTCAACGGTTCGAACCGTTTTCAGGACCTCCACAATTCCCTCAACGCCATGGTGTTTACTCAATTCCTCGAACAGATGCGAAAAAATTCACTTGTGCACCTGCAATGGTCCTGAAAACGGTGAACTGTTCAAGAGTTGATGAAATGAAGAAGTTCTGTCGTAACGTTCAAACAGTATTCTCAACTTGACCAAGTTTCAAGGAGACCGAACATGAAAGAACATTACGACCTTTGCTATAAAACATTAGTCATGATGACAGAACGGAGTTAATCCAGTTCCCTACTGTGCTCAGCTGTCCAGCATCAAATACAAGATCACTTCGGAACGCCTCCATTCCGTCCAGGCTCCCGAAAATTTCGCCAATATGGATGCGATTATGGTAATAGTAAGCTCATGCTGATGTTACTCGAAAGCCTCTTTCACGTGGCGGTATAGCGCAGATTTAGGACTTTTGTAATTTTACGAAAAAAAAGATGGGCCCTCCTGTAAAGCGCCATTCTGGAAAAATTTCTACTTCATCTATGGAAAATGATGGATGTTAATAGAGAGGATGGAGGTGTACAGGGTGGGCAAAAATTAAGGCAACGAAACAAATTGGTTATAAAAAAGTGATAAGACCGAGAAGTGGCAGAGCAGCAATTCATATTGGTGGAAGGTTATCAAACAGGAAACAATATTACTCCTTGGAGTAGCCGCTTTCTGCGCTGATAAATATACGAAGACTTCCTAGAAGGTCGAAGACCCTACTGTGTAGGTAGGTGTTAGCGAGTAAGTCCGAGGCTTTAACTAGCGACTGCTCGACTTGTCGATGTTTCTCTCATGCTTGTAGCAATGCTTTGCTTTCAGCACACGTAAT
>KZ345509.1:74996-87118 GCA_002352805.1 Teladorsagia circumcincta
TGCCGAGGTAAGCTGCTCTTGGACATACATCGATTCTCCCAGTCGAGTGAGGTCATCGCTGATTAGAACTACCACTGACTCACTCGAAGCAGGCCGTCATCGCGCAGCTCTGGTGACTGACCCATCGGGAGAACTAAACGCCTACCGTGCCCTTACGCATCCCTTACTTATCTGATATGTGAGGCCCTGTGATCCAAGAAACATAGTAAGAGCGCAGCTGCAAGTGTTGCGATGTCCAGTTGGTAAGGATGCCTCACCAAGTAAGGCTAAGAATGAAATATCGACAACAATATATTAAAACCATTTGATCCTAGCAGAACATCTGCATTTATTTCAAATAGCCGTAAACGAAAATAAATGGAGGGGTGTGATCAAGTGAAATAAGGTGCCCACCTCAATCAGATCGGTCATGTACGGCTGATCGAGCATGCGAATTCCGGCCACCTTGCTGTCGTATGCCACTCCCACACCACAGACTCCGTTGTCACGAGCGGCTGCGATTTCTCCGGCACATCTTAAAGAAACCAAAAAACTTGTTTTTTTTTTCGGAAGTGTTCTTGAGAGAATAAACACGGAAAGTATTGAAAAGCTTCATCGTCTCACAAAAAAAAGGAAAAATGGCTCGTTAGAGTCAATCTGAAAGAAGTTTTTAGGTGCTACCAAAGAGCGCTCATAAGGTAGGATGGACTGCAGTAAGTGATCATCTCTCTGTGACTGACTGACTCAATATGATTTCACTTCAGCCATAGCTCTCAGGGGAGCTCTCAGCACTGCAATAATCGTTTAGCAGGGGGCCGAGGGAGCATGGAGCTCATAGGCCACACTTTCCTGAATGAAACGAGGGAATCCCAACTAGGGCGTTAAGAATAGCGCTTAGCTGTTGAGAAGAGAAGCTGTTCTTCTAAGGCGCTCTCCGTCAGGTTTCTTGCGAACGGAAGCCTTCATATCACTTTATTTGGAATTTGGTAGCTCTTATCTTAATTCATTCAGAGCGACTGCCGTTGAAAAAGATCTATTAGCTGATATCACCACACAGCAAAGATCCGAGAAAAGTGGCATACGATTTGTGTGATTGACTCAGGCTACGTCGAGAGAGGAGTTCAGAGATTCGAAAGAGTGCTCACCTTGTGCCGTGCGAATTGAACCAGTCGTCGGTGTACCTTGGATATGGGAATGGATCGTTGGAAGAGAAGTCATAACTGGCCTCAGCATTCTTTAAAAAATTATTTTGTTCGAATATCTACGTTGAAAAGGAAATACTTCTCCGTGAGTCTGAATCAGTAGCTCAGGTGTATTGAGCATGCCTAAGGTGCAAACAAAGCTTACAAAGTTGTTCTTGATGTCTGGATGCATGTAGTCGACACCATCGTCCATAATAGCCGTGGTGATGTTTTTACCAGTGAAGCCCAATGCCCACGCCTGAAATTCGTTGATTTATGAAGCGAACTTTCCACAAAAACAAAAACGGAGTATCTGGGACACATGCAGTTATGATGATGCCATTACCGCTGAGAACGGCCCCCTGGAGCGAGGAGTTCCCATTAGAACACTGATTAATTCCAGCCCGACGGACCTCGTCCAATGTGACTGTCTCTTATTTTCTCAGAGCCGCGCCATCTAGACTACCACGTTCTGGCATTTTCACGGACCACGGACTTCAAAATTGGGGTTGCTGAAACGACAGGTTTTCAGAAGTTCCGCCTCTCGGCACCCGATTCCCGCTGAAACCTAGGGAAAAGTGGGACATTCAGGAGCAAGTACTTTTACTAGCGTATATTTACTATTGCCAGAACAAATTTTCGGAAAAGCAACAAAATTGAATTCAAGGCAACCCCATAATATTTCAAAGCAATGATCACTACGACTAGAGGTCAATGTGGCTTTGATGGCGGCATTGAATGTCATTGGTGGACTGGACCTCTCCGGGAACCAGTAGGGAAGAGCTGCGAAGTTTTGAATCAGTCAACTCAGCAACACAGTTCACTACGGAAACTTTCAGTGAAATGCAAAATAGATGAAGCCGAACCTTCTCCACATTCAGATCGAGTCGTGCCTTGCCACCAGCTTGGCCAGTGTTTTTCTAAAACACAACCTCTTATTTTTCAATAGACCTCGAAGCTTCAAAATAAAACCGAACAACATATGAGCCATGTTTTTAATATTCAATATTCTCACCAGGTACCACTGATAATTGTAGAGAGGATCGGTGGGGGATTGTACCGAAGAAAAGTCGAATTGACTTTGCAGACGTTCGGCCAATGGTCTGTAATTGTACATGGTAAGACAAGCAATTCTCAGAAAAAAATATAGTGACAGATACCTGTATCCCCGCTTGATGCGCTTGTATCCGGTGAGCTGTTCGACGTGAGCTACCTAAAAGCTATACTTTAGACTAATCTAGACCACAATGTCAGACATTCAATTGCTTATGTTTGTATTTTGATGCATCCGCAATAGCTCGTTTATGTGTGCATCAAATAAATAACCACACGAATATCAATCCTGGGGATAAATTTGTAGGACCAAAAGTGCAATAATGGATCGAATTGCTGCACATTACATGCATTAGTATAGCACAGCCTATGAGATCCCTTTCGCAACCGCCAACCCTCCATGGGTTAGGATACGGGTGAAGAGAGCAAAAGTATCGGAAGGGAATAACCTATGCTGAGCTCTTACTCCTTTTCTCTTCCCGACAAGGACCCTTTTCGGTTCTGAAATATGCAACTACGACTCTTCTCCGTTCGATTTCCTTCTTTCCTTCCTTCCCTAAGCCCTTTGCTAGTTTCTTTACAGTGGAGTTTACGATGAAGAACAGCTCGCTAGAAATCAAAGTAGAGCTGGTCAGTGATGCAGGGATGAATGAAAAGTCAAGGAAACAAGCTAGGACCCGAGAAATGGGATCCCTTTTCACGCGTTAGGCTAGTGCTCACCTCGCCAACGCTAACGCTCTGTCTAATATGCGGCCAGACCTAAACGGCGAATGGGTGAACGAAAGCGGCGCGGGACGGCCATACAAGATCGCCGGCGCATATCCTTCGTGCCAGTTGCGTGTTGGTTCGGGCCCTTAGGGCATCTGCATGTGCCTTTCACTAGGTAGCTTTTCCCTTATTCGACCTCCGACCTTACCGTGGAATCATTTAACACTTAGACTTAGACTACTACTTTCATGAACACAACCAGCGAAATGCGCTGGACTTGTTGCAATAACCTCGCCTAGGTCACTGGGTCACCTCCTCCAAAGGCTAACGAATTCTCTCAAGAGTAAGGATCATAAAGTTTTCATCAAGCACAATTCGACCTTCAATCGGGCGCCCTTGCCTCAGGCAGTTTTAAATTTTTTGTAGTGCTGTAGTGCCTTGCCTTTTGCCTAATGGTACACATGTGTATCAATAGAAGTCAAAGGGTAAACTTACGTCGTCGTCGTTGTGTAGTTTTGCGTGATGGCCGATCGATCTTTTTGTCCTGGCATGTGAAAGTGCCGGCTGCACGAAATGGAATTCGTGCTCAGAGCCGAGAACCTGAATAAGAATTGGGTAGAAATAAATTGTTGTCAAATTATTTAGTACAGTAGGAGGAGAAAGCAGGGATCTTCTCCGTTGGAAGTGGCGGCGCCGCAAACTCAAACACATATACATAGTCTACGTTTGAGTGTGGGGAAATACAATGCTTTAGATGGAAGGTCCTGAATGCATTTCGTTTGAATTTCGTTCCCCCCTTTTCCTTTCCATGAATATTGTGAATTCTCTCTGATCCCAGACGATAAAAGCAATATACGGGATGTAATTTTAGGGTTCGTACGATAAAATAGACGGTAATGGAGGTACATTCCAATTTCTTAAATGATCCGAGCAAGAGTGCTACAGTAGCTTGAGCCAAAAAGCCAGCACCGCAGCAGCAAAATTCCCTGGCCCGCATACATTCATAAGCATGTTGAGAAAGCCTGCTGGTAAAGAACAAGTCGTGAACTCCTTCGCCGTTCTGCTGAGTGAGCACTTTCGAATAGACATAATTTGGAGGATTCTACTTCGCGCTCCTTTCTTTGGACACTTTCCTTATTCTTTCTTTAAATTCTATGATAAAGCCACACTTCCGAAATGTCACATACAATGGATTACATATTTTATGTATTCTTGAAAGTTTTCCAGAGGCATTGGTTTCCTTTTCCTTCATGCCGTTGATGTCTAGAAAGCTACAAGTTATAGCGATGAATCACGTTTCGCGTGGGGTAAAGGCGGAGTTGACGATGAAAGGCAGCTCATCACGGATGAGAAAAAAAAACCGAAGGAAGCGTCCTAGAACACGAGAGATGGTATCCTTCTTTGCCCATCGATTTTAGCGCATTGAAGCGAGTCTCATCGGTGCTGCCCTCATCAACGCTTACGCTCTGTCTGCTGAGCGGTAATAGTCAGACGGCGAGGGGTCACCGGTGGGTAGGCGTATTACGGCGTGAGCGGCGCAATTATGGTTCTCCTCGGCTTCCGCGGCAAAGGGCATACCCTTTGTCGCGGAAGCCGCATCGTACCGCATCCGTAGAAAGCTCGCCTGCGTTCGAGTAGGTATATTTTCACTTCCTTGACATCCGCGCTTATAGTGGGATCTTCAATCTTCAAAGCAAAAAAGCCGGGGAATATCATTAACAGTTAGTGAGGAAACTCGGAACATGTTCGTGATGAGGCCCACAAGGGTCATTGACTAGATGGCTCTCCTTAATTGGAACTTATTAAGGAATTTTAGGGAAAAAAGCAAGTTAAGGTCCCTGGAGTTTCAAACAATAAGCGCTCTGAAAGAAACCATTATTAATGCGTCAATCGAAGTAGGTAATATATTTGTCACTGAATGAATAACGTTTATGAACTCATAGAAAATTTTCAATTAATGGAAGGATTGGAGTTTAGAAAAAAGTGCGACTATCATCACGACGTGCCCTTTTCAAGTGAATGGGAGTTGAAAGAAGAAGAAACTATGTCCATGCATTGTGTATGAAGTGCTCACCGATCCTCTGTTAATGAAACCGTGTCTCTTGGCGATTTTGTGCGCGTTCTCTAGACCGGGTTCCTTGGTGTGTACATGGAAGTGATTGGTGTACACTTCGAGCGCCTCGCCTAGCGAGGCGAGGATTACGATACTCAGCCAGGTAACATCCCAACTGAGTATTATCATACCTGAAAAGATGATGGATAGGGTAAACAGGGAGACAGAAGCTTATTGTGCGATGCAGATGTCACGACGGCAATTGTGAGGCGCAACAATCCTACTGCATCTGTATAAATGCTATGACGGCAACAATAACGAAACTCGCGGAGACACCTACTTTCTAGCCGGAACAAGGCTTCTTTCGACCTTTTTCGAGATGGAAATAATTTCATGTCTTTTCGTAGAATGCTTGGCGTGAGTATGTGACAGTAAGAGTAACACGAAAGAGAAGAATGTTTGTAAGAAGAGGTTTTACAGAAGAAAAAGAAAAGCTGAAGTTTGTGATGCCGAATCAGTTTACAATTCCTATCGGATCAGTTGGAGTAAGGCTCGAGAGTATTACCATGCACTAACAATAATAAGCGATTGCATAAAATGGATGAATGATCGGGTTGATTCCCTTGATCATTGAACAAGTGTTCAAGTTCGACTTTGTATGAATTTAAGCACAGTCTTCAGAATACGATAGGGTAATTGCGAAGCTTTGAGGCAAGATTGCCGATAACTTTTCTCAGACCAACGTTTCGATGCTTTCATCTTCTTCAGAGTCTAAGAAAGATGAAAGCCGCTTATGAGTACCCACCCAAGCACTATTTCAACATACAACGAGCATTCAACAGGAAGTGAAGTACAAAAGCTACGCCATGGAAAACGATTAAAACTAAATTTTGAAGATGTTGAGCGGAAAGGTCCACCTGCCATCCCGCTCTAGTAGTGATTGGTTTAAAAAGGTAAAGCATCGAGACTCTACCTATTCAAACCGCGTTACAATCAGCTTTAAGCGGGTAGTTTTCTGAACGGCTTTCGTCATTTCTATGCTCTGACGAAGGAAAATGCAGCGAAACGACGGCCTAGTGGAAGCTACGGGCAACCTTGATTGGAAGCTTCTAACTACTCTATCGGATCGGCTGAACGGTTAGCGGGTGCATTTCAAGCTGCCTGGTGAGCTCAAGCATTTTCTATTCAGGTCAGCTGATTTTCTTCCAATTAATCTGAGCAGAAGCGTAACCTGTGTTCAGGAATGTTTTTGAGCTTTAGGTTAAGCCCAGATTTCGATCACAGCACAGTTTTGTGAATTCCTATTCGGATGACTTGAACGACTCGCCGCTTAGCAACTAGAGGTCTGGAGATGGCTTTCACGTCTCCATAAATGGTTGCCACCGTTCAGGCTTTTTGAGCCTTAGAAACCGCCAGAAACGGTCAACTTAGCCTCAGAGCCATTTGAGAGGAAATCAAGGCGTTCAGAAGGACACATGACCCACGGTCGGATGCTGATTTTCGACATGCGCTTAGAAGCTTTTATGTTAATGAATGGGAATCGCTAGAGGCATGTTTTTTTGTTACCTGTCAATAATCCTGGGCTATTTGCTAATACCAGGTCATATTTACTGGAATCAATTCAGCTCATTCCATTCAGGCAGATTTTATGTACTCCACTTGTCCTTCTTAGAAGCAGGGTTGAACGTTTCGATTAAGATAAGTTGCAGGCTCCCCGTTCCCAAACGAGCGAACATTTGGTTTAGTCCGATAAACAAGAATCGTGTGGTAGCATGCTCGTGACAAATGTCGACTACTAGAGCTTTTTGCCAAATTGCATCTGATCGGTGAAGCCTGTTAAGTGCACCTCCTAAATGAGCTCAGCGAGCTGAGCTGTTTGAGCTTAATGGAATTTATTGCTTACGGCCTTTTTTCATGCGTCTCAGAGCCTGGCTTACAGCACACCTATTTTTGAGTCAATACGGCTTGGCGTTCAGTAGTGAATGCCATTCCCATTTGTCAAGAGAAGGAAGCTATCATTCATACGCTATTTGAATACGCCGTAAGCGTTCTTATAAAATGGGGCCATTTCGTTAAGATGGGGATGGATAACGTTAGAATCAAAAAGCGGCCACGAATCCGGCTAATATTCAGAATCGACGCTACCTTGGATGCTTGCTGCAGTTACTAATGTCAAGCACAAGTGAAGTATGTCTTACTGAATGTGATGCGCAATGGGACCACGAGAAGGTAAATAAAATTTTGGTTGTTGTGGTCCTAATTTAGTCCAGGATTTGATCCTAGACCATGAGCATGACCAGCGCCACCTCCGCCATGGAAGTTAGTCCGCTCAAAACACTGTGCAAGAAGGAAGTCCATCTAATCACCCTTCTGAGCTGTGAGTTAAAGGCAAAGTTCGCGATTTCTGGCAAAATGTAGGTTTTCCCCGTCGCATATGGTGCAGGACGCAAGGGTGGACCATGTCCAGAAGTGGCGGGGCGATTTGGTAAGGCCTAGGGGCTTGCTAGGAGCCAAGGTTATCGCAGTGGCGCCGCCCCAACCCCAGTGAGCCCGCCCACCGCTCGATATCTTGTCTGCGTAGCAATGTTGGCCAACTATGCTATCTCTACACGTATCTTCTCTACCACTCTCCACGCTCCCATGATCTCTCATCCCTCAGCTGATCTTCGGAACTTCTCCACAGCGTAGAGCAAAAGGCTCGTATTTCCGGGGTATCTCAAATTTTTTTCCATTATTTTCTCCTCTGGCGGTCCACCTCCCACCCGTACTTTCACATGTGAGCGGAGATACCTGATCATTCGATCCTGAATTTAGCCTTTAAGGATAGTATGTTCTATGCAGAGGTTTAAGAAGGGGAAATATGTACTCTCCCTTCGAAAAAAAAAACCCAAAAGAGCGCCGGATGCAGACAATACACCACAAGTCCAAGGCCTCCATGTAAATCTGATTAGTAGTGGTTTATAGTGATAGCGGATTTTTGTAAATGATGGCTGTGATTAGTGTCAACTGATAAAATACAACTGCAACAGAACAATCAACTCATCGGCAAAAAACATTTACATTTTGTGGAGGTCGTCGTCACTTGTGGAGTATGGTCCGCACCTCACGCTCTGTAGGTTTTTGGAAGAAAGTATAGTAGAGAGATAGATCTCATGTCACACTCTCGGTCTCTGACAGCAATCGATAAAGAATAGGCGCGTCGGAATGACGTGATGAATACTCCCGCAGGGCCGACAAGGCAAAAATGTGCTCAAACTCTTATAGAACCCATTTTCAGTTCCAAATTCCGAAATGTTGTGCTATCGTCCATTACTATCGACACTGGACATGCTGCCTGCAGTTCACGGATGCGGAACTGGAAACGGCGAGGCAAGTGATGACGTCCCGGAAAGAGGAAGGAGTGATGGTGGGAAAAACGTTGTCCAGTGATCAGGTCTGCAGAATCAATTGCTGCCTGCAATAATTCGGCCGGCTCATTCTCGCATTGCTACACAGAGGTATTGCTGTTGCAATTACCACAATGTAATAAACCTAATACATAGATAATTGTAGCAACGTTATATCTGCAAAACAATGTTAATGATAACAGGAAAAGAATAAAAAGCCTTGACATCCATGGAGAAGCTTGACCAGATAATAAAAAAAGAGCTAAGCAACGAAGCATTTTGGCGTAGAAAGTGTAATTCGAACTGAAACATGATGAAATGCTACTTATATTTACTTTATTTTCTAACAAAGGTATAGTTGCAAGATAGTTAGATATGATTGTCTTTGGCTTGAATTACACGTGAGGTTCTGACGGTTGCACACAAGGTTTTTTGGAATCATAGCGGTTTCTAGGATGTAGTTCTCGGCCCGGTCCTTACTTCTTATTAGTTCACCCCAAAATTTCATTTGTGATGAATTTTGCAGCGAAAATTTCATTTCTTATAAGTAGAGATCCAAAAATCTAGGAGAAAGTGAAGAAAAAATTTTTCCGAAGAGTGGAAGAATTTGTTTGGCATCAGTCTCTATTTTTCTAGAAAAAATCTAGAAAAATAGGGCATTGAGCCCGACAAATTTATCCTCAAAGGTGGAGTTTACGATGAAAAGGCAGCCCAATGGAAATGAAGGCAGATATGATCAGTGGCGCAGGGATGAAGGAGAAGCATGAGAAATGGCTCAACCCAGGAAATAGGACTCTTTCCCTAGCTGGTGATTTCAAGTGATGCGACTCTCATCGGTGCTGCCCTCCTCAACGCTGATGCTCTCTCTGCTAGACGGCTGAAGGATCAGACATCGAGAGTGGAGCGTTCCGCGCCGATAGCGTGCCGATGGCGCAGCAGTGAGGGCCATGCTGGATCAAGTGGAGTATCTCCTTCGCTGCTAATCACGTGCGGTCCGCACCCTTAGGAGCTCCAAGTTTCCCCTTCTTCCTTATTGTGGAATCTTCCGTAGTTCTATCATATTTAAAACTCTAAAGTATCCTAAGAATGATATTTATGTTTGACTTCTTATTTGATCTTCTACTCCCATCATCACAAGATTCGGTGTAAGTAGCCGGGCCCTCCTCTTCAGTTTCATGACACGCACCGTCAAGCCTATGGATGCTTTGAGCTTGCCCTTTACGATAAATAATTACTTTCCCATAAAAAGCGTGACTCGTGCCTTCAGAGTTCCCTCGGAAGACATGGGCCGGGTGCAGCAAGGACCCATGTCTTTCGGGGAACCATCCCTGAGTAGGGTCTTGCTGCACACAGCCCATGCGAACTGTGAGTCGTGCCGGAGCCGATTTGGCCATCTTACAGCTATCCAATTGCTGGGACGGAAGATCGGTGAAGGTGGAATTCAGTCGTATTCTAGAAGAAGTCACGCTCCTGGGTCATAATTCATCTGACTTCCAGAGGCCAGGAAAGGTAGAAGCAGAATCTCTTTCTTCCTGGAGCTTGATACCGGAACGAAAGAAGGCCTGCTTGTTCTGTATGCCAGTCTATACAACTTTTGACCACAACATCACACGTGTACTAACCGGCGTCACTTTCTACAGCTCCACCTATTTTGTAGCCAATATCTCGTAAAAAGGCGCGAACTTGGGTACGGAAAATCGAGAACCATAGTTCCAGGGTTGAGAAAATGGCAGCCAGACAGACTGGTGACCTCTGACGGATCGTACTCCCGCAGTCGAGTAAATGAGATAGTACCAACCCAGCCCCACCTCTTCGAACAGCATATCGTTCTTTGAATCGCTTGAGGAAATACAAAGAAGTGAACCCTGAGCTCAAGACCCCTACGTGAGCATGGCTTATATTTACGACCCCCCTCCACGACTCTGAGTAGAAGTCGATAATGTCTCCCAAATGTATTGATCAAAGCTGGACGCTTTGCCCTCTATCGATTTTACCAATCGTATAAACTTCCCATTTTCACAGGATTCCTCGGAAAAAGAGCAGCCTTCGTGAGCACACCGAAGACAGCCGGAAAATCAAAACCAAACTTGTGAGTGCCAACGGAAGGCAAAGAAAAGTTTTTCAGCAATTGGCTATTCAGCAATTCTTAGAAATTCAGCGAGATAGCAAGCTACGAAAATGTCAACCGACAGAGAACGAGCGACGACTCGACAAAAAATAACGGCAATCTTGATTAGAGAAAGCAACTAATTCACCCTCTAATTAGATACTTAATTAAAATCCACTCGAGGGTAGCAAGGCGAGAAGCCTGTAGATGGTCCTATTAGGTGAAGGATCATTTTTGGGCTATCCGCTCCTCACCGTTCCTAAACTTTTCCACCAGATAACAAAATCCGCGTGGTAAGTTCCACACGGTATAGAATGGTTTTCGATTTTTTCAAGCTTCCGGATTCTGGACTGGACATAAAAGTACGAATAGGAAGGAGTAGAAGCTGGTCTTCACAGCATGGCTATAAAGGAAATCTTACAATCCATTGATTCTATGCTTCACAACCGATAGTTAATTCGGCTAGAGGAGAGGCAGTTGCACGATGAGCACGAAAGCATAACAAAGATCCCTACAGTAACCCTACAGCGGGTAATGGTCACCATCTTACGGTAATGGTGAGAGTCAAGTCAAGGCACAAGGGAAAAAAGCCAAGATGTGGAAAGCAGTACTTTGTCTGACTGATGTTGGGGTACATTTTCTCCGACCCGAACTGCCACAACTTCGGCACCTATCGATTGCCTCAAGAGGCGGACCGGACGGGCAAGGCACACGAACGAGAAACGAGAAAGGGCGCATCGGCTCCTAATTGAGCAGTTTCGAGAGCGTTTTTTCGGCGAGCACAAAATGCCATCACAATTTATTTATCCCCACATTACAATGCATTTGATTTTTCTAGCCATTGGGGCATAAGAGAATCAGGGTTCTTCAATTACTTCTGGAAACGCCACACATTTGGCCTCGAATCCGTAATAGCAGAGGTAGTTGAAGCACAATAGCTAACAGGCTCAAGTGCTGTATGGGGAATGGCGTAAGTATGTCAAATCCCGGATTGGTCCTCACCCAGTCGTCCAAGCCTTCTATCCATCCGGGTCGGCTATTTTGCACTAGGGTGGTGTAGTAGGATAGAAGTTCTGACTTGTACGTCAAATGGATCCTCAGTTCATTCGTAATACAGGTCAGATCGCACTCCACTACGATTCCGAAAAGTGGTAGAATGCGTGGCGAATCCCAGTTGGGGATTCGATCATTTTTGAAGCTATGTCCTGTTCCAATCAGAGTTTCCATGAATCATGGAACTACTAGAATCAGATTGGTTTCTGCTGAGGAATGGAAGCCCCGACAGATCTGCATGGAGTTCGTTTCTACAGTTCTGCTTGCCCAGCCTCCTATGCGTTTTCAACTGCTGCGCTTCCTCCGTCTACCACTTGGGTGTCATTGAAGAAGTTAGGCTTCAGGCTGATAACTTTTCCGCCTTGCAGCTCCCATGTTTACACAGTCTGGAATATTTTTGTCTGGCTGCTCCCCTCCCTTCAATTTTTGTTATGGCTGTGTGTATGTGAGTGTGTTATCGTGGGCTGGAAAACACACACTGCTACATAATTAAATGAGTTATGAAGAGAGGCGGATTGCCATGAGTTGCACAGCGATGGCCGAGGGCGCACTTTCTATTCGTAAAAGGAGGTGCCTGTTGCGAATCGGGGGCGTCCTGCGCT
>KZ345509.1:101692-117081 GCA_002352805.1 Teladorsagia circumcincta
GGAAACACCTTGAGATGCTTCCGTATCTGTACTTTCCATGGTCCAAAGAAACGGTCCTGGACCACGGGGACGGACCCTCTAGCCAAGGTTAAGGGTAGAGGAGTTCTAGGGTGGTTACCACGTGGAAACAAGGGGGCAGGAAGTGGGCAGAATGCGTGGATTTTGGCACCCCACTGGTCCTTATCAGATGGACACCACAAGTGATCCATTCGCATGTTATCTTATTCTTGTGATAGAAAGTCCGAAGAAGTGCTCCCTAGGACTAAGGATATGGTATCAAGGAGTGCCCCCACCCCCAAACTGGATTTTCACCCTCCCGTCGCTAAAAATGTTAAGAAATTGGCGGGAAGCACACCGAGTGTTCTACGAAACATACTAAAGAGCTGCGAAAAAACTCGCCAGATAAGAATGGCCTGTCATTGAACACTAGATAGACCTTTTCATCAGAATGATTTCGAAAATTTGTACCAAACCGAGGAATCCATAGATTATTAACACATTTGGAAGATGTGCATGTAGCCTATTGAAAGAGTATTTGAATGGATCTCAAGGAAATTCAGGAAGGAAGAGGAGAATTCTCTTTTCGAGCCAGGAACTGACTTCTCGTTTTCTTAAGGGAAAGAATGTTCAGAAAATCTTGCTTACGAAATATTAGAGGATTTGAGGAGTTTCCCAGTTTTTCGTCAAGCTACATATTTCTAGGGACATTTGTTAGCCACGTCATTCGTAAGTGTCACAGCTCCTCTGGGAACAAGACATTCCGGGAACGAAATTTGTTCAAATATGAGTGGTCTAAAATTTTCCTTGATACGCATATTCACAGCGTTCGTAGAATAACATTTTTTCTCGGCTTCCATGACGCATGCATATACATCTGCGAGCTACATATCTGGATATCTAATTATGCTGTTAGCACGACAGCTTCTTCTCTGGTGACGCTGTCGACCGGCGACCGACGTAACTGAATTATTTTACGCCCAGTGCTACTCAACAGAAAGTCTTCATCGTGCCTTTTTTGGCGTTCTCAGGCGGAATAGCAAGGTAAAGCGTTAGTACTCGACCATTTTTGAAAGATGTAAAGGCACGGGTCGCGACTACATCTTTGAAGCGATTTCCTCCGTAAGGGAGGTTGCAGCGTCCTTCCAGAGAAACCGTGGCAGTGTCAAGACTTAAAAGTGCACGACAAGGGACCCAAGGTTTTGAATTGGTCGTCGAGACCATTCACATGTATGCAGTACACGCAGTTCTGCGCCCTCTCGTAGGACGTGCTCTTTCGCTAATTCACTCTCATTGCCACACAGTGTCTCTCTGACGTACCACGGAACAGTTCGACAAAAAATAGGTTCTAAAGTTCGAGCTTTTCTATGATTCTTTTTGCTTTCTTCCTTCACTGACGTTCCTCATTACACATCTCGTTCCATTTTGAGCGGAGAAACGGACCAATTCGTCTAGAGGTGTTGCATCTTCACGTAGACCGTGCCTTGAATTAATGATGGAGAAGATGCAACACCTCTAGACCCATATTCCGCGGATCAGTTCCAGGATTAATTCCCACCCAGGCCGATTAAGCCTTCCATTCACGATCGACGACTAGTTCAAAACTCGTCTGCGACGATGAAACTGTTAATTGTACATTTCCTGACCCTGAAACTCAGTTTATGTTCAGATATAAATATGTACACCTGGAAGGCATTGCAGTTGTGGGGACGCCATAAATGCGAAAATTTGAAAGCAATACGAAATATTTCGATCGATGGACCTCAACGTCATTCAAGAGACCCCTTGCGAAGAGTTTTCATGCAAAAGGAATATATTGCGCTATTGAATAATCACGGGCGCTTCTAAAACATCCATAGCCATAGCCGGTATCCAAATATTATGTGCAGTGCGAGCCAAATCTGTCTCTTTGACGTATTTTTTCATTAAGCTGGGAGAAGTGTTTGCTCTTAACCATCCACTGAATGCGCCTAAGGACACTCTGATGAAAGCAATCCGTCAGCGAGCAAGAGCCGCGGTGCCAGTTACGAGAATGCAGCTGATAAAGTCTGGGCAACATAAGTGAAGTGAAGGAACGCCAAGAAGTTAAACAAAACGGACTGATCTAAAAAGAATCAATTGAAGCGTTCTGGAGAGAGCCATCTGAGGCTCAGGCGTGGAGGTAGCACGGGGGGGGGGGTGCATAGCGCAGCAGTCTATCTATCTTACTATCTGTCTTACTCTGTCTCTCTGCTGTATGTTAATGAATTCTTTCATCCGTCAGGATCAATTAATTATCACCATCATTCCAAAAACCAAGACGCTGCTTCCCTTTCCGAGCAGGGAAGTACCTCATCTACCTTCCCCCACTCAAAACTAGCTCACGTGCCATTACAGTGAGGAACTGAAGGCGGATACATGGCGCATTTCAAAGGAGCTTTTGAATACCAACTGAAGAAGAGTTTAAAGTCGCGGATCGGGGATCGGTGTCAAGAAGTAGCCCTCCTAGCATGAGAGAAAAGGGTCCTCGAGTGGGGTAATCGGCAAGAGCGCCATCGTGTGGCGAAAAGACAAAGATGCAGCTGGCTCAGTCGATGAGTCGCAGCGCGTGCTGTCCGACTTGAAGCTGAACCGCAACAATGCGCGCTGCAACACGTCCGCAACTCAGCCTTCTTGCCGTAGGAGGGCCTCTTGTCGTGTACCTACCCCCTCAAGCGCGGGAGGCGTGACACTATCGCAACTCGGAAGTGCGAGGCAACAGCGCTAAGGCCTTCCGTTGTGTGCTGCCGTGAGGCCATTCCTAACAATCGAGGCATACATGCCGTCTGTACCTTCTTGCGTACGACGTGCTCTCTCGCGTCTTTCTCTTCGTAGCGCTGTGTCTCTACGTCGCACCATAGCCGACCAAACAAGGAAAATTTCATGGTTTTCTATGGTGCTTTCTGATTTTTCCCCCGAATAGCTTTTCTCATCGAATTTCATTTCTAATTTTCGAACAAAACAGCACAACAATTCGGCCCCGGCCCGAGCCTTCAAGTCAAATGATTTCTCGTGGCATGGAAGAATAAAATGACGTGAGGGCTAGCAAGGATGCGGGCTACACATGTCTCCGTGATCAAGACTTCCACCTTCCATTATTGGCACTTGCCTAGGTGCACTTTTTAAGTCCTGAAAAGCACTTTCCTAATATTTTAATTCCACTTATACGCACTCTGAGATCGTTTAATATTAAATGGTGAAGAGATTTAATCAACTGCATGATTATTGTGAAATATGCCAATGAAATCCTCCTTTGAAATTAATCCCCTTGCGATATGTGCCGTCAAGCGCGCGTTTGAATCTGATTCAAAAAAGTAGAATTCATTTAACTCGACCACCAATCTAGAGAGTCAATCACAAGGCCGAGTCTGACAGTAACCCATCAATCACACCGCAACAACGAAGAATCCGGGAAGCCAAATCCATAGGCTAATGGACGCCATCCTGCTGGAGAGCCAACACCGTGCTGCGCTTTTTTAGAGCTGCCTTGTCTCTCAGAGAACAGATACTTGTGACCAAGATCGGCAACATGTTTGCTACCTACTAGTTATCTAGTCGAGCCACAATTACTCGTAGTTGATTCGTGGGTGATAGGAAGGCAATTAGCAGCGGAGATGAGGAGAGTTTAATTCCCGGGAGGGTACTGCATCCAAACATACATAACAGTAATTTGATGGGACAGGAGCGATTTCGACTTTCCTCGTTCCAGCTCACTCCGATTGGAAATTTAGCGCGATTTCTGCCCCGATGTCTTAGAATAGTCTTCATTAGGCAGCTCTAACAACGCAGTTTGGCGAATGTTGACTAAATCTGTGGAAAACGAATGTTAGTTGAGTGATCTGTGAAAAGCTAGGGTGAGAACCCGGGTGACTAATGACTTGCGAACGAAGCATTCGACGTTCTTCTGAAGCTCTAGCTGTCAACAGCCATGATGAAGAAGATTGAGAAAAGGGTTTATTTGATTTAGCGGGAACGGAACATGCGACGTCCACCTAAGAAGTCATAAAATCCATAATGTTACCAGAGTGCTGGCCAAGAACGATAGGAATCATACAAGGTGCCCAAGCAGTGAAATGAAACACAATTGTGGAATAAAAACGCGGCAATAAAAACGCTTCACTCCAAAAAGGAGAAATAAGGGGTGTCAATGAAGTTGACAACTTCTGACAATTTGTGCTAATAAGGTAAGAGAGAAGCAATGTGTGCGTGTGTGTGACGAGGTACGGTAGTGAAGTGACGACGACAGCGGCAGCCACGAGCCGAGTCGAGCTCAAGCGAGCGATGACGCCGTTGGCCACGACGGTGACTGAGATCGATCTCACGGAGCGCGCCGCCGCTCCACCCTCAGGCGGTCGATAAGTACTCGACTCTGAAACGCAGTGACACTCCATGTTTATGTTCCTAATGAGAAAAAAAAGTTAAAGGGGTCGCGAAACTGACGTTACGGCTATTAGACGTAAAGAAAAACCAACTGCGCCTCTATTGAACTATGCACCTCACTGGATGAAAGCTAGATATAGTTCTAAAAGCATACGTCTTGTGAGTAGTAGTATTTTTAATAAATTTCAATGAAAACTATTTACGAATCTCTATCTGAACTTTCCCAGTCTCCATTTTCTCCTCCCTCCTTTATTTTTCGACACGAGCAAATCACCAAACAAAGATTTCTGGGTGCTTGCTGCGAGTCTTCATCGCAGAAACATATATTGCGTTATCTCATAACTCCTGTCCGATTTTTGTTCAAATTCGAATTTCTTCAAGTCAAACCAGGTCATTGCGGATCAAACCCACAGCGGATAACTAATTGGAAGTTGAGATAGATCATTCACAAGAACGAACGATTATGCTTTACGAACATCAATTGGACGCTGCTGCAAAGAAGACAGGAGAGAAGATCAACGCTGTGTTTGGTTCAGCCTTTGTTACTGATCGGACACTGAGCTAGTGATGCAGTCGTGACAGCAAACTCGATACGGGCGGGGAAATTTCAACCTGATCCTAGACCTCCAATCGCTTTCGATGAGGACCTGAGGAGCGCAATGAATTAGGTGCACCTGGACGCTGCTACTAGGGTTCTGTTGCAGACACCTGGACACAGCAGAAGCACCACCGCTCGCTATATTATGGACTGCAGCAAAAGGAGTCTCGATGAAAACAACGTGCATCGACTTACTGCGACCCAGAACGAACAAGAACGCCTGATCATCAGCAAAGATTTTATTCTGCAACTGCATATATAGGACCTCCCCTTGTTGATTATCAGTGCAGATGAGTCATGAACCCGCTACAATAACAAGATGCGACACGCCTGATGACTACTTCGCACCCTGGACCCATCAGCTCACACGCAACCCACCCATTTTCGAGGAATATTGTTCGCTCGATTCGTTGACCTTACTGGATATCTTTTTGATACCCACTTCGCTATATGCACTCAAGTAGTGCGAATGCCATCGTTGAATAGCTCCCGAGGTTGGCTGCAGGGGTTACAGTAGCGTCTTGAACGTCTCAAAATCTCCTTTCTCAAAATGAACACCAAACCTCACATTTCAATTGTAATTCGCCACGTTCTGAGGGAAATAGTCTGGATCACGGCACCATACCCTCATATTCACCTGACATTATTCCTCGAACTATCCCCTTCGTAGTGCCTTAAAACTGCAGCAACGAGAGAAAGAATGAATACAACCACTCCAGAAACGATTTTGCCGAACGCTTCAATTCGTAGCTTCCCTCTTTCTGGGAGAAGCTTCGATTGAAAGTTTCTCAGCAAAAGGTTGCATATCAATATGATAGTGGTAATATTGTTGATCAACTGGTTTTTGAGAATGATAAAATTGAAGAGATGAAAGTGTCGAAATTTAGATAAAAATGATGGGACAACTCAACAACTAAAATGGGCACATTCGTTTTGGAGATAGCCAAGTGTGTCATCTTTTTCTAACACACAAGTAAATATACTCTACGATAGCGAAGAAAGTTCTTCGCTTCCCCCTCGGGTTTCTGCGAAAAATCATTTCGAATTGGGAAATGTCACAAAATGGATCTACTAGTTCTGCTAAAATTTTATCTGAAGGTCTCAGTTGAACTCAGGATAAGGGGATGGTGAGCGCAGGAGCAACACGTCAATTCGTTCAACGCCTTAAAATGAAACAAAAATCATGGAATCCCAAAAAAATATTCCTTCAATTTTACATGTTGTGGAAAAAATCGAGTACGTGGCGTATTCTGGGACGAGGATCAATACACATCGTTCTGAGGAGTGATCAGGTCGCATGACTGCCATTATATACGAATCACATACAAGCAATTACGTCTCGATATAAAACTCGAGAGCATGGCGCAATCCCACACGAAGCTTTTAAAACAATTCAGAGCAGTTCGTTAAAGAACTCAACGAGCGGAGTTCAATGCTGTTTTCTGATTTTGAAAAAGCTCCGGGAAGATAAGAACGTAAGAATGGCCATAAATCAATCACTAAATTTCGTAAATATTCACAACATTGCATGATCTGCCGTATTACAAATTCAATGAAACTAGCACAAACAACTTGGTCACTAGTAATGGCTCCAAATGTAGGGATCGAACAGGATCGCAATAACACCCGGTTTCGCGTCTGTCAAAGGGTAGCCTTGGGAATACCCTGAAGAACCGATAAGACTGCTTTGGATGACGCTTTGACCAATAACCTTCATTTATGACGAGAACGACTTCAGTAAGGGCCATCCTTTCTCCGGTCCCTTGATATGAACGATTAATTCGAGACATATGGAACTCTTTTAGCAAACTTCTACTGCGGGTAGAAAAAACAGATTTCTTAGAAGGAAAGATTTGCTTCACTGAATTTGTCAGCTTGAGCACATGTGTGTTATAGAAAAAACAGTGGACCTAATTCTATTAGGCGTTGCCTCAGACTTCGTTACCAGTCATTCGCTGCTTATATTACACATTACTACACCAAGCTACATCACTATGTAAGGGGTTCGCAGTAACTCGCAGTAACTCCAGGTTATACCACCCACATGTGCAACGCAGCATATGCGTCTCGATGATGTCACACCCATTCAGAAACATAGTATCACCAAGTTGGAGAAAGTTCATCCTTGGGACGTCATCACATCAAGCAGAAGCGCGAAGCGCCACTCAGACTTAATCGGATACAATTAAAAGTTAAAGGCCAAAGTCCGGTTGGTTGGTGTGTTATTTTCTTCAAAAATTAGACAAGAAGGGCAATGTGGAGCAAAATGCACCATAGAAAACACTGTAATGTTCATTGTGAGTCCGGCCGTGGTATGACGGAGAGGCATAGTGCTGCCAGCAAAGGGAAAAGGTGAGAGAGCACGTGGTACGCAAGCGCAAACACCACAACACCGCAATTCGTAGGTATGGCAGCACGGCGGTACGAAAGGCAAGGCTTTAGCGCTGTTGCCTCGCACTTTTGACGCTAGGGGACCCCTTCTTTTCACTCAAGGAGCGATTAGGTGTTGGGACCTTATCCCGTCTCCTAAGTCGGTGGCGCTCTGAAAAGAAAGCGAAAGGGTTAAGAAAAGCACGTTGCCCTTTTTAATATGGATCACGAGTTGCTGAGATATCACACCTCAAGAGTTGCACTTTTCAGCTCTATGTCAACTCTCGTTGAGATTTCGCGCATTCACTCAAGCGACATGCCAATCCAAACTGACATGGCTAGAGCAGTTTTTCGATCGATGGCTCTGACAGCACTTTGGAGCTCTTTTCCGTCACAGCACTTGCTCAGGCGCCGTTCGCGCTTGAAGTCATCGCACAGGAATGCAAAGACACTTGATTAAAGGCAAAATTCAGGATCAGATGATGAGGCAATTCCTCTCAAACGTGAAAGTAGGGGCGGGAGGTGGACCGTCGGAAGAGAAAAAAAAAGAAAAAAAATCCTGAAATACACAGGAAATGCGAGCCTTTTGCTCCACGCTGCGGAGAAGATCCGAAGATCAGCTGGGGGATGAGAACGAACGCGGGAACGCGTAGAGTGGTAGAGAATTACGTGTAGAGGTAGCATAGCAGATCAACAATGCGAAGCAGACAAGATATCGAGCGGTGGGTGGGGCGTGCCACAACCGGTGGAGCGTGCCTAAATCCTTGGCGCCTAGCCTCCAGGGGCCGTTTTTCGGTGTAGGATGATGGGAGGAGCCCTGCACTAGCCTCTATTGTCCTTTTAGCCACTTTAGGGGACCATAGGGTAGGTCTTAGCACGAACTTTGCCTTTACAGCCAAGTTCGGCCAGCAGCAAACATAGTCGAATATAGCGAAGGGACTTAATTGCAGCAACAGTCAGACCAGTGTAGGAAACTCTTTATTTCTTTCTATGCCACTTACTACCCAGTACACCCTGCGCATCACAAAGCACAGAAATAGCCCTCGAACTAAAGACATGCGCGCGTGACTCACCATCGTACCCTTTCACAACGGAACACACTTACATAGTCAGGTGATGTCAGATAGGTTGGGCGCACAGGCTAATAAGTGATAAGTTTCAGCAAGGGACTGCGAGTTCGCGTTTGATGTGAGCAGTGCATCATTTTGAGGATGGATTGCATAGCAGGAATTTCTTTTTCAGCAGCGGTCAACCACGTGACTCATGATTGATGTTCGTGATTATGCTCTTCAAGTGGAAGTTGAGTTTGGGCGCGATACGGTGAACCGGTAGCGTAGCTTGGGGCGCACTTTCCCGATGAGCGAGAGGTGCGGGTTCCCGTCCCGCCTCAGGTGGAAATGTTTTTCATAACCCAGCATTCTTGTGAAACATTCGCAACGCACACTGCGGCGTTACAACAGCAGCTACCAAACAAAACAAGTCAAGTTTGATACTTGATTGTATTCTTGTTTTTGATTGTTAACTGCTGTTTTTGGCCGCAGTTCGCATTGCGAATGTTTCATAAGAATGTTGGGTTGTGCACAAAAGTTTCGCCCCAGACGGGACTCAAATCCGCACCTTTTGCTGTCCGGGCAAGTACGCTACTCGTGCCTGCCCGGACAGCAAAAGGTGCGGATGCCCTCTGCCTTCCGAAACGCCCCTTCTTCGATCAAAGGTGGGAAAGCCTGAAATAGGGGAGGTCCTTTTACGTGGCGTAATCAAGGACTTCTCTTCATTTTTTTTCTAGACTTTTCCCCACCTTTAGCTTCATTGGAGAACGATCTTCCACACCTATTTTATCTCGAGGCTTGCCTTTAACGCATTGCAATCCGCGTGCATCACTGGGTATGCACGTCGAAACTCCCACAACTGACCTTTGTGCATTGCCGGGTATGCACATCCGCATTTTGCTCCCTAATGAAGCTTTTCAACTACTTCTTTTCCTGTTTGACTTCCGCTATTCTCGCGAATCCGTAAAACATGGGGCATGTCGAGAGCTTCAATTTCAACAAATTTTGATGTTTCGAGAGGACAAAATCAGTACCTAAGACCTCAGTAGTCAAAACAACCAGATTTCAATACGCCTACCTAATGGACAACTTATCATTAAAGGACGAATTCACGGATTAGAGTGAAAATCGAATTAGGAGTGATTCACCTGGTTGAGGGACCCGCGGACCTCCTGAGGGTGCGGACTGATGCGAAATTGGTACCGAAGGAGTTGAGCTCTTTGACCTATTAGGGCTCAATGTTGGCGCGGCTGGACAGTGCACGCCACAGACCATCGAATCACTCGCCGCGTATCAATACGCAGCGAGTGATTAGATAGCAGAGAGAGCGTTATGTTGAAGAGGGCACAGCGATGAGAGTCGCATCAATGACGAGATCAAGGGCAAAGAAAGGGGTTCCGTTTCTCGGGTTCTGGGCCGTTTTCCGGGATTTGTCCTTCATTACTGTCAAACTTGTCACCGCTATATTAATTTGAAATGGGTTGCCTTTTCTGCGTAAACTCGTCCTTTAATTACGGGAATTGCTTGAACTTCACGGATCGTCTCACAGCTTTGAGCTGACCCTTCTCTCCCCTGTAATACCCAAAGTATCGTCAAAATATTAACGGCATTTGAAATGTTTCGCACAAAAAAAGTAAGAAGAATGACATCCAGTGATCTTATAAGCAAGTAATAAAAAGCAAAATGAAAAAAAAGATCCATGATTCGCAAAGGAAAATGAAAGCCTCCATGCCCTCCCGATGAAGGGGCTGTGTGGGTCCCGTAACGAATACCCACAAAATGTACCACATATGAGATTTGTGCGTCGCCGAGTATGGACGCACGCAATACCACCAACGACACATGTGTGACATGCGCCGAAATCGGCGCAGGTGTCAATGTGTTAAAGGAGATAGCGATACGCCGTTACATACGTGTTTCCGAGACCAAATATTGGACCGGATCAGTCATAAGCGGTTCATCTTCTCTGAAGCCAGTAACTTATACCTGATCCGATTGATAGCTTACTGCTACATGGATCGTAAATATACGCAAAGCAAATTCCCAATCAAATACCATCATAACGGAAGTGGAATGAGTGGCGCAGCTCAAAGAAGAGAATGGCTAACTCTGAGCCCTTCATCGTTGTCCTTGTAGACCATTTCATAGAACTCTAATCTTTGTAATAATATACTGTGATGTTGTTGTTAAAGTCAGCTGCTCCTTGGCGTTTCCTGGAAATCTGAGAAGCACTTTTTATAATTATGCAAGCACCATTTCTTATTCTGGCATGAGACGCGATTAATAATCAATTTCCGCAGACGTCCTTAGTTATGTCACGCAGAGTCATCTTCGCCGGCAGCCTCCTTGAAATCCCTCAGTCACCCTCATTTTTCAGGAAATCCCTGTCGCCAGGCGTAATCCCTCATTTCGGCCGCTAGGCTATTTTCCGACAAAGATTTAGCCCGAGTTTTCGTGAAGGCTTCAGTGAAGGCTTCACTCGTCATGAAAAAAACCGGACTAGATCCTGTTTAAGATACTATGACGCCTGAACAGGGAGGCACTGCTAATAATTCGACCTTCGAAACAAAGGAGGGATACGAATAAATGAAGCTAATCCAGGTGGCACACAGGTGGAACAATGGCTCAGCCGCAGGCGTTTTTTTTTTCTCTTTTCCAGAGGAGTAGGGTATCGAGTTGACCCATAATTCCTGCACCAAAATACATTAATGGTAGAGAATTTTTCCAAGAGTTTTGGAAAATCTGCAAAACGTTTGATGACGTAGCACACACGATTGCGGTTTTGAACAACCAGTTGGCCATCTCGTTACTTCTTATGGCTATTACTCCAATTCCGCGAGAAGCTCTTTGTGCCCTTAAAGCGAGAAATCACTATAAAGTGTGTGTGCAACATGGAATCACATGCACCAGTGAAAACAGTGGTCAAGGGCCAGAGGAAGCGAGGTGTGACCTTTCTGCGGCCCAAAGTGCGCTAGCTGCAGCCACTGGGCTCGCCAATCCTTCCTGAGCTAAGCCCTCGCCAGGGTGAAAATCGTGTCGAGGAGGTGGTCGCAGAAGTACGACCCCCCCCCTAAAGTCGAAGTCTTGGCAGGACCCCTCCCATTTTGATTCTCTTCCACGATCGGAGTGTAGTGGTAGTTCATTGGTGAGTACGTCTGTCACATGCGAGACCAGGGTTCAATTCCCGACTGGAGAGAGTTTTTGCAATCTCACAAAGTTGTCCATGCCAATCCGAATGTTTGAGAAGTTCATAGAAGAGCATCACAACAGCCTGTATCGACAAATGGCCGACTCCGCGATAGCCTGCTGCGCGGTTTGTCTCTGGGTCAGACATGCTGATACCCCGCTCAAAACCACCGGAATGTACACCCTCTATGAAAAGGTTTCATTCTCCAATTTTCGAACCTTTTGAATAACACTCGTTCGAGTTCGATAGAGCTAGGCCAGCTACTGCCGAACAGTGTTGGAATTGCTTTGAAAGCCTTCCATGCAAAGAGATAAGGTCTCTCGAATTCCGTCGAGGTAGCGTCGAGGGCGCGAAAAATTTTATGCGAGTTTTTGGCACTCAAAAGGCAATATCTCTCTGATTTCTCAAGCACCCAACAAAGTGAAGACAATTTCGGAAAGCGGAAGGTTTGCGCTTTCTGATAGTTAACTAGCTTCTTCCCAGGCTTCTTTTCTGAGGAGATATTTGCGTCGAGGTCGTATCGAGGTTGACCGCCGACCACTCAAAAAGGCGCTTCCTTCTTCACCGTTGCAGAAAATTTCATGGGCAACACTCGAATTGTATCCAGAATACAGCGTTCCAGCGTAGTGATATAAAAAGGGATAATCGACATCGCCCACTATCGTCTCATACGCCATGCATCTGGCAGTCACTCAGAGCGGTGCACTCGATTGAAAGGTGTTAATGATGATGACCTATTGACAGAACCGGTAATGTAGTAAACCACCTCGTACCTCCTATAACTGACAAACCGCTTCATTTGCTCAGAGCTTTCCTTCACCATTGCCATTTTTGCGACAGCGTTCCTTCCAACAGAACCACTGTCAGCGAGGTATTAAGAGCGAGCAGAAAGAACATTTTATATAAAGTTGTCTCGCACATCCTCGTTTTCTGCTGCGGTACACGCTCTTCCTCCTCCTTTGCACCACAATGCCACTGAAGCGCTCGCTGCCGACTTTCACAGGTACGACCGCCCCCATGACACATCCTGACAAGTACGACCCCCCTTGTCGAGGATTCCTCGACCGTTATTCACCCTGGCCCCCGCCATTGTTCCGCCCCTAGCAGCACTATCGTTCGTTATCATTATGCAAGGGTATGTCACTCTGAAGGGCCGTGCCCTATAATTTTCCGTGAAATGCACCATGAAATCAAAGCATTGAGCTAGTTGGCATAATGGGACTATCGGGTTAACGCGCAAAAACGACCCTTAGTTGGTTGCTGGCTCGTCCATTAGGGCGACGTCAGACTGTGCGAATCGAGCGTGCTCTAGTGAATCGCTGGATTCGAGCGTTGCACCAGCGAATCGAACCTTGCACCAGCGAATCGAACTTTGCACCAGCGAATCGAACTATGTACCAGCGAGTCGAAATGTGTACCAGCGACTCAATAGTGGCGGGACCCGTCGTAAAGGAAGTCCCGCCACATTCAAACTGTGTCTACTGTCCCGTGACGCTGTTTGAAAGTGGCGGAACTTCCTTTGAACGTTGAGACCCGCCACTATCGACTCGCTGGTACGTAGCTCGACTCGCTGGTCCAAATTCGATTCGCTAGTGCAACGCTCGTATCCAGCGATTTACTAGCGAATCGCTCAATTTGCAATGCCTGACATCGCCCTTATCGGAGATCAACGGGTAAAAAAAAGGATCCCATTTCGTGCGAGATAAGAGATTTCTTTGCTTTTTTCGCCTCTGGGGCATTATTCAGCACCCCCACTTCCACTATGAACAAAATCAATCCTATCGCGATCCCTCGCCTTGACTTTTACGAGCACCGCTTGGGATCTTTCGCTAGTCAGGCGACACTACGGATGATCAGAATATGGATGAGACCATGTTCCCTCACTTGGCGGTGCACCAGCGCTTCACTCTGCCCTGCGTTGAGTTTTTTATTTGGAGATGATCCACACACTGACCACCCCGTGGTCGGCAATCACAACGCTCTACCTGACGCTAATAAAAATGGATATGAATGGCTATCGATAATTTGCCATAATAGTCCTGGTGCGACAAGGCGACAGTACACAGATATCTACGAAGACTTGTAAAAAAATATAATGCACAGTCTGAATTCCATATGCCATGAGCCCGAATTCGCTCCAACAACGATCTGACATAGCCTCCATCAACACATTTGGTGGTTATGCTATCAAATTGCAATGTGCTATCAAATTAAGAAGCGACAGTCGCTCAGCTCAAACGTTTCGGAAATTCTGACTGCTGAAGTTCAACTTCGTCCAAGTCAGGCCTTCCTGGATTCTTGGTTGAAGGCACGTTCTGGGATCAGGCATGCCCATTTGTTCCATCCCCGAGAGTAGTAGACAGGCGGGCCAATGTTTATATCGCACCCCCTCTGTGGCTCGAAAATGCGAGACAAAGGCGGTAGAAGCTCGCTCGACCGGCAATCCACACCTTGGCTCGCAAGCCCCGCCTCCCGCAGTCGGCTGCCACGTGATGTTGCGAGAAGAGAGCGGGCGTACTTGCAGCGCGGTTGTATTGCGGAGATTTCATGACATCTAATCCTTTTAGTGATGCGAAAACCAGGTGGTAAGCTGGACGCTCTTCTACACCCATTTTATCGCGGAGCTTGCCTTCAAATACGAGAGAAGTAGAGCACTGGAAACACATACGTGCAGACCGTCAACGCAGGAGTCAACGTCCACAGCCCAATTGCAACGCCTTTGTTGTGAAAAAAGCGCGACAAACTAAACCTTTTTATTACACTGTTGAACCACCAATTGCTAATAAAATCCAGGGAAATTCCGAGACTCTCGGACGGAGGGTGCCTCCACAAACGCCATATAGTCTTGCCCTCGAGCTAACGGATGTGCCTGCCTCTCCCTCGAGAGCACATCCTTGGGAAAAAAAAACTATGATAGTTCTGACCATCATGATACCAAGATGAAATCCGATCGTTCTTCGATCAGAATTCAATGGAGTTCCACAAGAGAGACATCGATAAGCTTCTCATGCGTTGGCAGTGGATTGCAGATAGTTACGGTATGTATTGCATCGGATGAATGATTTAAAGAAATAATGGAAAAAAATAAAATCAGCAAACAGCCGGTTTGTTGCAAGACTTATAGACCAATACCAGTTTAGCGCCGCACGCCACGCGCGCATGATACGGAAGGCTTCGGTGGAAGTGAACGGCCGGTGAAACCGGATTACCACTCAACAATGCGTTGCTTCGTGAAATGAATTAGATAAAAGTTCAATAGGCTGCCCATTTCTTTTGAAGGTTACCGTTCAATACGCGCGGTGAAGCGTGGAGATAGAGTGGTGTCTGTAAACAACCACCATGCATCGAACTTCAGGATACTTTAGCGGTCGGATAAGGTTTGACGTCAATGATGTTGAAATAGAAATACCCAGCATCTACTATCGTATTTCTTAAACATCTACCACACATTCTCAACAACACTGGGAAGCTTAGCGGTCCCACAATATGCAATGAAATTGAAAGATGAGTCATCTAGAATCTGCTTCCGAGGACTTGGGGGACTCGGGCATCTCGTTATTATCGGCCGTTATCATTTTGTGTCATCCACGAAACATGTTCCTGTCCCACCCTACACAACACCTGTCAGAACAAACGCCTCACCGCTGCTACTACACCCGCTGCGGATTTCGTGAAATTTGCGTCCTGACGCCTCTTGTCAGCTCTAATCAGCTGTTATCACTTTTTGACCCCTGCCAAATATGTTCCTGTCCCACCCTCCACATCACTTGTCAGGACCAACGCCTCACCG
>KZ345509.1:134072-148891 GCA_002352805.1 Teladorsagia circumcincta
AACTCTTCAGAGCCTAATTTTCTATCTCACGTAGACTAATGGTAAGCTACTGAAGGTACGTACGTGTAAGCATTGTATCAGCTGAGGTGAGTTTTAGAAACTATCTAATGCACCAAAGAATTCTCATATGAGGATATTAGAAGAGACAAAAAATTCAGCCCCAAAGCACTGGATATGCTTTGAAAACACATTCGGCTCCCCTAGAAAAGCGCATTGAAAGAGGACGACGACGACGACTGCTACGATGTCACGAGCGATTTATAAAAAATTAGCCGCCTCTGCCTCCCCCCGTTTTCCCCACGGCAATCCTGATAGGCCACGTACACAATGAAGAGCCTCCACGTGTAGATGGTAACAGGGTCAACGTTCCGCTCGGACAGTCCACCCGGTCGAAAACTACGAATGGTGGAATGAATATTTAATCAACAGCAAGAATTCAAAAAAAAAATCACTACTAACAACATTCACTTGTTCAAAACTCCCAGATAATAGAGGTAACTCTTGAATTTTGTGAGGATAACTTCAGAGGCTGAAGAAAAGAAAAAGGAAAGCTTGGGGACTGCTTAGTTAGCGTATTTCCGCCTAGCACATAAGAGAGACCACGATCGAATAGTGGTAGTTATATTCATCACCGCAATCGCGGCGCTGCTTTCGACGTGCCGACACAAAAAGTTATTCCTCAGCGACATCGAGACCACTCAATTTCAAACATTTTATTCGTTTTCACTTCATCGTTCATGTGGCCAGAACCGTTCTACTTAATTCTATCTTCCAGCATTCTATTTTATTTAGATAGAAGCTATAATAGTTAAGGTTCAGCGAAATGCCTATTTTAGAACTGGCAGTCCACCTACGATGCACTTGAATGATAAAGCTCATACCTTTATAGCTCCTTGAAACTTCCTTACTTGTATCAAAGGGTCCCGATCGATTCCAAAGCGAATGAATACTTCCCTGCAATAAACACAAACACTAACAGCTAGATTACCAGCCCGACATAAACAATCTTGCTACAAATTCACTTCTGCTCTTTCCATTACGATGAACTAATTCTACCGAATAATCCCTATGGATTGAGTGACTTTCTAAAAACGAAGCATACATTGTGGCATCAGGATTGAGCATGTACAGTGTAGGCGCTGGTCTGCCATGCTCGTCCGTGGCATTCATGTTTGCGTGCAGGAGCTGATAGAACCACATCACCTTTCCCAGCGTCGAAATAGATGTGACCGAGAAAGTGCAGGCCTGAAGAAGGTGATAAAGACATTGTATACGAGACTACAGCCTTGCGATCGTTAAGCCCGGCACCTTCCCGATTAAGAAGTATTTCATTTGAAGCTCTTAAAAATATTCTTCAAGTGAGTAACCGATTCAAGACAATTGAGAGTGGCAATCATTCTGAATATTCAATTACCTGGGATATTGAGAAACAGAACTCACGCCACCGCAAATGCAAAGTGAAACCCCACTCATATTAGAAACACTTTTTTGGCCATCAATCAACGAGAAAACTTGCCATCGGACCAACAATTTACAAGAGAAACAACTCAATTGTCCTTTGAACAAGGCTTTGTGTGATCTGGGAAACCATTGACTGAGGGCATGAATGGCAAAATAACATCCAAACTCTACCATGTATTTAAGGGCATACATCAACTGGTTGGCATCACGGTAGCATTCCATACTGTGACCATCTTTCGAAATCAAACACATAGAATCGGCGCTGACTCGAATGTAGTAAGTGACTCTAGACAATTTGAGCATTAATACAGTTGCCTTGCAAAAAAGCGACGCTCACTCACTTTCCGACAACGTAGTCGAAATTCCTATTGGTTAGGACGACCATGAATTGTGAGCTGATTGGTGAGCATCGTAACCATCGCCAATGAACCTGTGAGAAACTACTTTTATTTATTTATTTATTTATTTATTTATTTATTTATTTATTTATTTATTTATTTATTTATCTATTTACTTCAAAGAAACTTTCTAACACATGGAAAATTCTACACTTTCTGTGACCGTAAACTCATGCGCGGGAAAGGATTAAACTTAAAATTGGTTTAATCCAGAAGGTTGTGCTACTTCTACTAAGGTAACAATAAATCTCAGGAAAGTTTGAGAGGCTGATGTTTTCGATCCAGAATGAATCACATTCTACGCCCGACAATGTATTCAAAGATGTGCCAAAATTAAAAATAACTCCTCAGAGAGTAACAGTAACTCCTCAGTACTACACTAGTACGTGGACATACCTGAGGATCTCTTGTCACAGTCATGAACTCTTCTAATGTTTTGCGAGCCATCTCGACGAGAGAGTAGTGTGAGGCGACAGTTATCAACTTCTCGAGTAAAAACTGTGGTTTGTGGGCGCGACTTTCAATCTAGAAAGAACAAGCATTGGCCTAAGCTTGCCATGTACAGGTAACCGCTCATGATGGAACATTTATATGAAGAGCATCTATCCATCTATCCCCTTGCACCCTCAGTAGCCACAGGCACATCACTCACCCTCCTTCTAGTAACGGTTACTGTAATGCAGATCACTACAACATCAGCGTCCAGGAGACTGTCGTTTCCTACGATAATATGTGGTCCACAGGGGAAGGAACGGTCAATGGTAAGTTGGGATCATCCGGTCGGCTTCATCAGATTGAGATTAATTTAGTATTTAACGTGGATGAGAAGGACCTTCCTGGCTCTCCTTGTGGACCCTTCCTCTGTGAGAAAAATGACTAACAAACGAATCTGCTTGGGGGTAGATACCAGGTGGCTCCCTCAATCTACCAAGTCACGTAACTGCTGCGAACGATTAGGTCCAGATGTCAAACAAATGATGATTGCTCTACGCTTCCGGTGTACAAGAAACAGATTAGCAACACCCAAAACTCTTAACCATAATGGAATCTTATAACGGCGGAAGAGCCACATAACTTTTTTCATCAATGATTACCTCGCGTGCCGTGAATGCTCGTGGTCCACGAGCATCAAGTGCTTCACTGAGATTTGTCAATGGCAGAGACACAAAGGTTTGTGGGCGTACCCACCGAGTACACTCTTGCGCAACCATCATTTCACGAAGTGATCTATTCAAATACGGGCATCCTTCTTCTGGCAAATCGCCCTCCTGAACTGGGAAAGGTCATACATCACACCAGAAGAATGCAATTGAACACCACAACAGTTTGATTACTGTGTGAAAACATGGGGAAAAGCGGGCGGAATATCAGAAAATATTCAAAATGCTTGAAGAAAAGCTATGGAAGACGAGCTTTCACCGAGCTCGAAGAAACAAGGAAAACAAAATAACTCACCCTGAATGGGTAGTATTTGAGTTCAACTCGAAGAAGGTAATCATTATACAGACTAACGAGCAAAACTCCATCCCGAATGGTTGATAAGCGACTTCGCATTTGGACAGCATCGGAGCACAGCTGAAATAACTCAATAAAGTATAGAAGTTTCAGCGATGGGATTCATGAAGAAATGATCAGGCATATCACATACGCTGGAATGCTAGAGCATTTGCGAATTATTATCTTTTCAATGCCTTCAATCTGACAGCAACCCTTGCTTCGAGCAACATCAATTCTCGCAAATTTAAACAGTGTTCATTTCGTATTTCGGCCCTAACAGAAAGTGTTTTCTTCGCAATCGGAAGAAAAATGTAAAAGCACTCACAGTGTTGAAAATGTCCTTACATATCAGAGTTTCTTGTGCCCATTTGAGAGCATCGCTCCAATGAATAGATTCAATTTTACTGTTATCTATCTTCATGTATTCAAATTGGTGATCGTCCAAACTGGCGAACAAATCGCGATTAGTGTAATCATCTGAATCAAAATGCAGAGTAAGTGATAAAGCACGGAACTTAAAGGAGCAAACCACCTCACCTTTCACAATCGAGACAGACAAAGTAGAACGACGAGTAAGGTCACGAGGAACAGTCACCTTCAATGAAAAAAAATGATATGGCCTTACACAGTTCCCAAATGAGCTTCTAACCCCTCCTCCCGATCTTTTTGACAAAAAGAAACCCAACAGCTAGGATCAGACCCATCTAGGAGTACACTTGGTGAGCTTCATCAGTACTAATAATAATAAGTAATTGAGTACTTCAGTTCCAAGGCGAAATTTTCAAGGCAATGAATAAATAAAAGTTGCTCACCTGCAGTACAGTTGTGTTTGCATCGATTGAAGTTCCAGGAGGCAACGATATCCGTGTTATATCGAACAATTCCCGTGGATTATACTTGGACCCGACTAAAAAATAGTGTATGGGACTCAACGCGGATTTAAAGCCTCGTTTCGATCCTTTAATCCTCTATTTAAAATTATTAAAACCTACATATGCGATAACCAAGGTCTCCGTAGATGTGGTCACCGGTTTTCCTGACCCTCCAATGCTCACGCATTTTCGTCAGCTCCCTGAAACGAGTTACAGAGAGAGTAAGCTCCTCAACAAGATAGACTAAACATCATCTAACGCACATGAAGAATTGACTTTTCTGCTGGTGCACCTCATCTTCAACCTCAACGTTTCGTAGTCGTTGCGCTAATTCAAGGACACTCATCGCTTCCAACAATGCCTGAAAAGCTGCGCTGTTTGACGGTTCGAGTTTCTGTAGGTTTACTGGCAGTTCGTCAAAGTAAGTCCTTTGAATCAAATCAAGAGACCTCCTCACAATGAAGCGAACAGACTAACGACTCAACCTTTCGCTTCCACACCCACTGTGTGGCTTTGCTTGCCGCGGCATTTTCAGTCTGCATCGGTGCTGACTCCGCATGTATTGGATCAAGAATAGTCAGCGGCTTCATGTAATCAGTGGCACGCATGATTGCAAGGTTGTCAAGAAGAACATTGAATTGTTGAAGTGATTCACTAAATCACATTTACTTTAAACAAAAATACTTTATAATTACAAAAAAAAAATAGGAAACAATCAGAGAATCCACTTACTGTAAATATTTTGCCACGCCATGCCAAGGGCCTGCTTCTGGAACAACGCGTTCTTCAATTTCAACCGACTTCTTTTCAACAGCCTGTAATGTTTGAGAACTAATTAGTACTTTCTTTTACTTCCATTGCTCTTTCACCTAAGAGAGGGCATAAGGCAGCTGACAGCCTCCATATGTGTGATGGCAAAAAGACAAACCATCCCTGCTAGCCGGCTATCACTCGGTATTTGATAATTTTCTGATCTCCGCTAGGCCTTTCCATTGAAAGTTCTTTTCTGCAGAACTCCTCTTATGAAAAATCTCTTCGACCTGTTTTGCTGGATATCTATATCTACTGTGATCTGTTCTATTCATTCTTTCGGCTACCTTGTGGAATCGCCCCTTCGAATTCGGACAAAAGATGACCTTTGTGATGTTTTCTCCTTCTCAGAAAAGTACTTATTAACTCGCTCAGCATCCTATTCACTTCAGCAGCAGTGTGCCATGTGACCATATTCATTCTTTTCGTACATGCGTCAAAAAAGCTCGTTTTAAAACAAATACTGCCTCACCTCATCGTCCTCATTTTCACTCTTTATTGAATTCGGGTTGTCATAAAGCGCGTACGAACCTATCAACTTCTTCCAGTCCACCTGTCGTGCCAATTTCCCAACATTGTCAGAGAATGAAGGAGGTCTGAAAGTAACCCATGTCGTATTCATCGTGCGAAGAACAGCAGCGTGAGATCGACCTTCAACTCAGTGTTTAAGGAATCGTACCACTTTCCTTTGCTCGACAAGCGATTTCACCACTATTACTTACTGAAGAAGCTTGGCAGAAGTGGTCCAGAAGGGAATGGTCTTAATGGCAGCTGCTCGTTGAGCGGTCGTCTATGAATCTATGCTCCGTAATCTGCGGGGAATTCCCTATTTGTATGGCAGCTTGTTGTAGGCACCACCAACCCTTGGGAGCATTGCCATTGACTCCAACACCGAATAGGAAACGCAAATTGCCGTTTGGTTTTTCATAGAAACTAACATCGCAATCACTGTACGGCTCCTTGAGTGACAGCTAATGTCAATAGATGAATTGAGAAAAGAATATGATGAAAATGGTGTTCGGGTGGGGGAAGATTACATTGTGATTTTCACTACCATAGATAAGAATAACATGCACGACGTGTAATCGACTCATTCAAAAAGCTTCCGATAATTACCAGAGCAGTGCGGAAGCGCTTCTTACAAAGTCTTTCAGGTCATGGAGCGCATATGTAAGATGGTTTCTTGCATGTTGTGAAGGCTCATGCGAGGAACATAAAACTATGTTCCATCGAACTTTGGACCATCTCTATTCTGACCTTCCTAGAAGCGTTCAGGAGAACGGACCATGGTTTTGTGTTACTCGCATGAGACTCTACAAAGTGCAGGAAACCACTTCGGAAAAGCGCTCCATGTCTCGAAAGACCACCCTTGTTAGGTATGCAATGGTTCGAGAAAACGGTCCTGAACGACGGGAATGGACACCTTTGCCTAGGCCTAAGAGTGGAGAAGCTCCAGGGTGATTGACCACATGCAAAAATGGATAAGGTGTAAGCAGGATGCGTGGGATGTGGGACATTCGCCGGCCTTTATCAAATATACACTTCAAATGAGTCACTCGGATAGTCTTGTGCTTATTGTTTGAGCGCAAAAGAGTGCTTACTAGTACTGAGGATAAGTAGAGCCCCCCCCGCGCTCCATTCCCACCAAGTGGTATAACAGAGACTGAAGGACATACTTAATATATTTTTCTACTCCGTCGTATCCAATCTCTTGTATCTTCCACTCATTGACTCCTTCTAGCGAGATATCCGCACCCTTTCGGACGACACCCGGTCCTCCAGTGAACGTACTCGAGCCAGAAGGATACATCTAGAATATGAAATTATCTACTCGAGTCGCTGAATCAAATAAATCAATCAATTCAAATCGGACAGCCAACAGTTACTGACCATATTCCGAGAAGGCATTGAATAACAGGCAATCGCATACTGCATACGATTGACGCCTCTACGAACTTGACCTCAACCGGAGTTACCCCTCTATTTCCAGACGAGCATGAGATGGAATGAAACCACTGAAGTTTAGAAGAATGTGAGACCTAGTTGAGAAAGGACTCCATAAACCCCACAATCTGCATTTAAGATTGCGCATCCGCTATGGGTGAAATTTCTGCAGAAGGTCAAAATAGGTGAAGAGGAAATGGTGCTCACTTCAGGGTCTCAATTTGAGCAACCATTGTACAGCAATAATCTGGAATTCGGAGAAAAGGGAGGATCACCCTATTCGCGAGTGGTATTAGACATGCATCGATTCGTTTGACTCTTCCCTCGTTGCGGAATCGACGGTTTTCGGCGTAAGGGTACTAACAATTCCAGCGAGGGCAAACCTAACCCGCTGATGCGCACCTGATCATTGTCCATGTCAGTAACGTACCAGCTGCAAATGCTATCTCACACGTAATTAGAACGATAGCATCCTCTAGTTTTCCGTTGAGTACCTTATTTGAGGGAACGGCACTCAGAGAGGCATTTTCGTGCAAACACTCAAACTCCAAAGACCATGGCAACCATTTCGTGGTACTACTAGCGTTCAGAAACCATATTTCCCCAGTGGCCGATCCTATCCACCTCCAGAGGGACGCGTCCCCGCCGGTGATTCCATCATGAGCTGTGGGAGACGGTTTACGGACTACTTGAACTTTCCTCTGTGGTCCTGCCACGAATGGCGGAGGGCGCAGACAATCAGAGAACGACGCCTGGATCAGCTCCAAATCCTAAGAAGGGAGGTCAAAGCTTTAGGCCTAAGCCTTACAGAGGGGAGGAACTCCGAGGTGGGTGGGCCTACTATAGTGTGGCAAAAGTTCGAACGTGTGGGATCACAGGGGTCGTTAGCCGCTGTTAAAGCGAGAGAGCGCAGACGAAAGCGTGGAACGAGGCACCTCAAGGGACAGAGTTCAAGTAGTCCGTCAACCGTGGGAGACAGGACTGCGGTAGAGGACCAGCCATTCTCTTCGTTTCCAGATTCCGGACAGCGCCACCCCTCAGAGGAAAGACTGCGCCAATAGACGAAGATAAATACAACATTACGCGTTCGATTGCGGTTACGCCGCAATCCTGTCTCCGCAACATTAGGATAGAATAAGCAGCGAGGGGCGCGCCACCCTGTGGGAGGGGTAAATACGGCACCATTTTCCTTTTTGCACGAGTGAAATGGTTCACTGACCCTAGCTCGCTCCCTCTTTGAAATTACGGATCACTACACTCCACACAAACTACTGCACCAATACCCACCCTCCACTTTTTGTAGACCCACTTTCAACTCAACTCTCAAACGGCACGCTCCCGGATTCGCCTAAGAGAACGTGCGACGCTCTGGTATTAAGGCACAACTTTATTTTGTAATAGTGTATGATCCATCAAGGAAAAATACAATACGATTACGTAAACTGGAACAAATGCTCTCATTTTCCAACTATCAAACAATATTCGGTATTCCCTCGAATGGATTGTTTCACCAGTCAGCTCTTCTCACAAATAATTCAATGAAAAATCTTTTCATAACGATAATGTAACATTCAGGCAACCGTACTTAGCATACACAGCCTTCAATAACGAAGCAGAACGCACACACGTGAAACAAGAAAGAACACCAACTCGCACGACACCACAATTGCCTATCAACTCCAACACTGCTGAAAACACCCACAAACTCAAGTGTGTAATGCAGCTCCACAAATTCTACACATGTTCTAGGCAAGATACGTGTGAAAACAAAGAACGTGGATATTAGAGACTCTTTCTTTCTACCGGCAGCACACCTGGATTGTCAAAGTGCTAAAAAAGAATATTTTAAGTGTTCATGGCGCAAAACGATTTAACAACAACACGCCGAATTTGCTAACGATGACGATCAGATGTAAAAGATCAACAGAAGCAACACGTCAGTCCTGCGTATCTGATTTTTTCTATACAAAGAAGTAAGGATTAGGAAGTGAACATAAAGACTCAAGCAATATTACGCCAGGCTTCAGACTAGCCTCAATGCATTGTATAGACATTCTCTTCGCGAAGCTCACAAACATCTCCATGGAAGTCCACCTGAAACAATTACCGTTACACAGCCAGAAATTCTTTTTGAGAACCAAAGTTTTAGTTAATGTCAACATTATGGCGAACGGTAATGCCTACTCTTTCCTACTATATGACCGTTTCGCAATCGAGATCTGGGGGGACTGCTTCCTTTTATACTCATTTCGCTACAGAATAAAAGCGCTTTTAAAACGTTCTCCAGCATTTCGAAAATGTTAGACAGCGGCACGACAACACTACGACGTGAGTTGAGCTCGTACTAATGCGCCTATGCGTTTCACTAGACCAACTAAAACACAAACCCCTTCCGTTTCACCTCTGACGTTTCCATGCTCCTATATTGGACATTCTTAGGCGCGATCGTTGCAGTGGTAAATGATGCGGCAACGTCCACATGCCACAAGGTATGCTTACCCGAACGAGAGAGAGAGAGAGATCCCGGCTTGGTAAGGCATGCTCTACCGAAAGCTCTCAGAAAAAGGCCGCTTTCCTTCTCGGGGATATCTTCCCGACTGCACGTCAATCGGGGAGAGAGCCAGTGGGTGTGACCTTTCCCCGGAAGATTTCGGGGGGGGGATGTTCACAAGAATGCTGGGTTGAACGAAACCTTCGCCCCAAACGGGACTTGAACGGGCAATTGCGCTAAAAGTTACGCTACCGGGGCACCATTTCACTCCAACTCCCAAACTGTCAGCTATTCATGGTATACGTACCATAGCTTTCAACAACATTCACACGTACATATAACTGTTGAGCCGCTTAGCCGCTATCGGCATTGAACCGCAAGTTTGAAAGCTTTAGCAATGAATATTGACTTGTTTTTGATTGTTAGCTGCTGTTTTTGGCCTTCCTTACCAGGAAGGGGTACATCTACTGTTCGAGGAAGCATGCCTTACGGCGCATAGCAATGGATGGTAACCAGCCTTTATTGGCGCAAATCAAAAAGACTTCAAATCTTTTCACGTTTTATGCCTTTCAAACTAGTGGGACTGGAAGGGATCTAGAACACTACATTCATGAATTCCCTTGAGAAAAAAAAAATTTCGCCAAGTTGACTTCGTCTGACTCCTTTCACTTCCATAAACACGTTGGCGACTGGGTGACATGATGTCATGTCACACTCCCACACGGAGCAGACTAGTTTAGCTGAATTTATCAGGCTGATGTCAGAGTCTGCGATGCGTCGCAGGTTTCGCTGTTTTTCGCGATTTGCGCGATTTGCGCGTAACCGCGATCAATACTGCAAGCGCCAAGTGCCCATCCTCAAGCCGATCAATACTCCAACAGTTATCCAATCCCGCCGCCGCTTCTGCTTACAGTGATGGGTGAGTGACGACTGCTCATAATTTCAGGACAAAATTAGGAAGAGTCATGAGTATTTCAATGAGCTAATAGGCATTGAACATAAAGCAAGTAGAACTACGAATAGTCGTCTTCAACGTCACTGTCAGCAGAATCGAAACAGGATTAACAGCACTCGCGGTATTGATCAGTGCACTTCCAATCCTGCAATCCCATCGCGGTTACGCGCAAATCGCGAAAATCGCGAAAATCGCGCAAATCGCGAAAATCGCGCAAATCGCGAAAATCGCGCAAATCGCGAAAATCGCGCAAATCGCGCAAATCGCGAAAAACAGCGAAACCTGCGACGGATCGCAGACTTTGACATCAGCCTTAGGCGTTTTTGCGTTCCCAAACGGTCTGCATACATTGTTAGGCCCAAAAAAAACCATTTTCCCATTACTGATAGTGATACCTTTGTAGGAATGACTTTCAAAGAAAAAGTACAGAGAAAGTTGCCACAACACGCGCACAACGGCGGTCATCAATAGGTCAAAGGAAATATGAAGGGACTCGCAGACGCACACACATTGCAATTTAATCAGTGCGTGCTAATACTCTGATTGATAAGATGCAGATACTGGAAATAACAGCAATGCCATGATGCTCTATTCGTTGAATAAAAAACGAACCTTGATTTTGAAGTCGAGATCACGCTCGTTTCTGGCATTTGGCGTCACAGAAAAATTGCCCGTGATTTCTTCTCCCTTCTTCACGGTAAGCGCATCCTGTAAAAATGAATCTTAGACAAATCTATCGGAGTGAATAAAGATTCAAAACTCACCATAAGATAAAAAACAGTCTGCTTCCAATGGGTGTACTGAACATCCGGTCCCGTTGAGAATCCCGTTCTTTTGTGACACTTCGAGAACTCAACTGTGAAGAAAGTGACAAGTGCCTAAAATATTTCCCAACCTACTATGATGCACGAGTTCACTAGAAAAAATCTACTAACTTGAACGTAGTCGTTTCTGGCACAGCGCAATTGGAAGTCTGAGCTCCACGTAAGATCTTCAACTTTTACGGTGTACAGATCGATCTGAGAACGTATTTTTCAATAGTTTTCGTAACTACGATTCGACAATCGCAGAACGAGACAATCCCCACCTCCTTAATGCAATAATTATTGGTTACTACTTGCGCATTATCGACAACGTCAACAAGGGGCTCGGTAATGGCGACCTTACGAATGGCAGACATGTTGAATCCGTAGACGTTATCCCACCTGAAAGAAAGACTATTGCACATGTGTACGAGTCACGACAGTTTAAAAACTAACCAGTGAATTTTATCCTCCTTGTATTGCCGATCTTCAATAGCGCATAGGTACAACTTCGCTTTATCCGGGAATATCAGGCCGTCCTCCTTGAGCCATTTATCTCGTGCAAAAATCACAGTGTTTAACATCGACTCGTAAAAGAGGCAATATCCCATCCATTCAGATATGATTACATCGACCTTGAACAAATATAAAACACTACAAGAATATAAGTGTTGGAAGAAAAAGTAGAGCAGAAGGTTTAAGCAGAGATAACCGTAGTATCCCTTAGGCCATTCTCGGTCACTGCAGATTATCCTGTGTCATAGTGCTGACAATGAGGCTACAGAGCGGCTTTTCGTAACTGCATCGCCAGCAACTGTTCGGTTTGATACGTTTACGATAATGCAGGACACGCATGTCTCACACTTTGCAGGCCATTTGGCACTGCGCGGAAAATATGCGTCCTGCACCTATCCTATCCACTTTGGCGCACATTTGCGATTTGTTTTTGTATTTGTTTTGTATGGGAAATCATTGGACAGCCCAGCCACTGCACTCAATGTAGTTCTTGTTTCGATTCAGCTTGCTTATGGAATCGATTTCTTCTTGACTAAGAATCAACTTTGTCATCTCAATAATCTTGTTTCGATTCAGCTTGCTTATGGAATCGATTTCTTCTTGGCTAAGAATCAACTTTGTCATCTCTCATGTTTTGGAGAACAAACCTTGGAATAGCTGCGAACATGGGACAAAAATTTTTGATTTCATTGCTATCTCACGTCTGATAAAATCTACTACCATGCCCCGGCGCTCTAAAATCACTGACCAGGGAGGTCTTTCAGGGCGTGCCAAGCTTTCTCAAAACGGTTTTTTGCATTGTATGGGGGCGCATACAGGAACCACAAAACAGCGCTTCATTTTTTTCTAAACGGCCCCTTCAATACCAAAAAAGGGGCAATGAAAAATTACCTTGAGAACTGTCGTTTTTACTGCTTCATTGTGATATATATTTTACACAGCGTTGACCACTGTCATATCAAAGGGTTCCCGTTATACGTGTATTGAGAACAACGCGAACTTCGAGCAAAATGATGCGTTTCTCTGAGCTATGTGCTTAAGAATGTGTCATGGTTTCATAAGAAATTTCGGTGTCGGTTAAGTACTGTGACCAGGTGGCCTAGTGGATAGCGTGGTAGATTCAAGTTGGCACAGCAGCGGGAGAGGTTGTTGGTTCGACTCCCCACGGCGTCGGGTTTTTGCATTTTTGGCTGACACCTCAGCATGACTCCCAAGCGGTTCTATTTCTATGTTAGACTCCATATTCATGATCAGGGTCGCAAATAACCTCATTGAAATGAGTTCTTTTGCGACAACTGGGGGATGTATGTAGCAGCGCCAAAATGGGCCAAATTGCGCTGGCGCCAAAAAAAAGTGCCACAGTCGTGATCGGGGCCCTGATCTCACCTCAACAACGAAGTTTTAGGGAAAATCGAAGTTTTGACTCGACTTCAAAAAATTGGACCGGCTGTAGGTACATATGTTTCAGTACGGGTTGAAGGCGAGTTCGGAGCAGAAAATTAGGGGTACTTCCTAGCGGTAAACACGGAAATTGAGGTTTTGTTTCTATAGGGCACGTCTCTCACTTCGTTGCGCTCTTTCGAGCAGATCCAGCTAGCTCTTTGAAGCCGATCTAGCTATCGACAAGAGGCCTAGTTAGTGGCAGGGCCGAAAATTCGGCCTGCCACTATTTGACGGGGGGAACCTGGGACCTGCATACCGTGCGTGGTCCCTCAGCCATTACTATCTAGGGTGTCCGCCATTGTCCACCTTATTTCTAGGGTACTGTTCTAGGTAACGAGGAAATCTCCAAATCATCCACCGTCAGGCTGACGGCTATTGACTTTCCATGGTCCATTCCTCCAGATAGGGTCAAAATCTCATTTCCGCTAAAACACTGCTTATAAGGGTTATCCAGCCTCCTGATTACGAATATGACATTCTTTCTCGGCTAAGGCGTCAACTGGTGCCGCTATGACGCCATTTGGTGCCACAGTGGTGCCGTTTTGGTGTCACGAATTCTATCACAAGTTTTTTGGTAAAAAACTATTTGTAGAAGTTGCTGATAGTTCCAATTATATACATGACAGTCATTATTAGCGCTGAAGCCAATTTGCGCGAATTCTGAAACGCCAACTCAAAATGCAAAAACTTGTCACCGCGAGGAATTGAACCACGGACCAATTCATCACCCCTTTTTGGTGTTCAGGGAGCCGTTTAGAAAAAAAGAAGCATGGTTTCGTGGTCCACACATGTGCCCCTATGTCACGCAAGAAACCATTTTGAAAAAGCTTGGCACGTCCTGAAAGACCTCCCTGGTGAAATATTCGATGAAACCCGGTGGTTGTGGGTGGGGGGTGCCACGCGGCGGCACGGCGCTCTATATGTCTGCACCTCTATGGCTTACCATTATTCATAAGGGCCCTTACTATTTCGCTGCACCATGGTAGTTTTGAAGGCAGTGGTATCGAAGATTAAGCCTTACAGAGGTACAGAGGGACAGAGCGCCGCGCAGGCGCGTGACACTCCTAAACCCGAGTTTAACCGAATACTTTGTTATTACCCAAACTGTGTATTATCATCCTAAATCCTAAATGTGGTGAGATAAACGCGCTCGCAAAATCGCGCCGGTCCCACGCGAGCAAAAATGCCGACACGTGCGATGCCGTCAACAGGTTGAACTTACAATACTTTTACAGCACAAGATGAGTGGAAAGCGGCGCAATGTAGCTAGGGTGCAGCAAGCACGTAAAGCACCGTTCATCCATCGCGATTGATGCGATTTGGCGCTAATGTTGACAGAAAAACATACGTATCGATCAAAAATTTGCCGATTACGCGATAAAGCGATTTGACCACTTGGCGATCATGTTCAAAAGACCAGGTGCACAATGATCAAATGGACCCAGCCTAATGACCATTCGTCGATGCGATATGTAAACTATCCTTCAGCCGACACGTATACATTTTTTTGTATATAACCGCCATATCGTCAAAAAGCATTAATCGCGACCTATGAACGGGGCGTAACATCGTCAAGACATCCAATGGCCGATGTCAGAGTTCGCGATTTGGACCAGCGATGGACGATCG
>KZ345510.1:110738-124681 GCA_002352805.1 Teladorsagia circumcincta
TTCACTTATGAATTCGGTCTCTGGCTGGAGTTGACGCACTGCGCACTGTTCTCGGTGGAAAGAAAGTTTGTGATTCTCGACCTAACTAATTGTAAGAAAGGATGCGGTTCCTAGTACGCAAGTTTCCGCAGACCTTCAAAGCCATCGAGTGGGTTAAAAAGCATGCAGATTGCAAAGGCACGAGTCTTGTCACAGCAGAGAAGGATGGATCGAATTGCAACAAAATTTCGTCAGCACGTCAACCGATGGAGCTCTAGTTGTTTTTAATGCATGTTGTTTTGTTATAAAAACTCATAACAACGCGGGTGCAACGTTTAGCTGGGAATAAAGTGAGTTTGCTCCCTCTCCCAGAGCTCTAGACAGCCTGATCTCAAGGTGATGCATCTGGTGGTATGTTAACATATGAACCAGTTTCTCGTCATAAATTGGCCTGTACTTGATATTGCTAGGAATATATCGATGAGCATCAGTACACCTTTGACGTATAAAGAGCAATCCTCTTACCGGCAATAATTAAGGTGTATTAACTAGCATAAACCTCTTGCTGTTACTGTATCGAATCACCACGCTTTGCACTTCCTGACCATCCGCAACGCGTCCGTGATATTCCAAACTACGTTTCCATCAATATTATTCAGCTCACCTACCTAGAGCGATGATGATTTTTAAAGAATTTTTCGCTTGTTGGTTCGATCCTTCATCCTGACAGATGCGATCACGCGTAATGATAGTGCACGAGACGGGAGGCACAACGGTAGCAGTCACATCAATGCCGAGATCAAGGAGAAAAGAGAGGATCCCATTTCTTGGATTCTAGACCGTTTCTCATGATTTTTCCTTCTCTCTGGTATCAGTCACCATCCCTAACTTAATTGGGAATGAGTTGCTTTTTCATTGTAAAATCTGCCTTCAAATGCAATTAGCTAAACTACTTAACGACCTGAGGGGGCTCGTTGATATATAAGTCAAAGTGTTTATTTTCAAGAATACAAATTCTATTTTGCCTGACCCAGAAGGGTTGGAAAGCTTACTTCGCGTTGGCCAGACTTGATTCGTGACTTGACTCCGAGATGTGAGCGAGTTTAGAAAACCACCAGCCACTACCCTGCCCGTCTTGCAAGGAAATGAAAAAAAGTGCAGCATTGTTTAGAAAAAAAAAGGAAGTAGAATGTGATGTGGTTATTCCTGCTCTGCCTATTGAAAAGCCCTTTATGTGAAACCTGAATCTCCCTTCACGAATCACCTAAGCGATGGCTTAACAATGCGATGGTGCGGGCGATTAAAGCTTGAGCAAACAGAAGTCGAGTATCGACGATTTATTGAGGGTCGTAAATTCAAGCCTGGGCGATCGCTTGAAAAATGGCATTCGATAAAAAGCGGAATGAATGAGCCATGGCTTGGTTTCTCAAGTTAAACCCTATCGATCCGAACTTGTTGGAGATGTGGAAATTGACGCTCAGCTGATCCCAGCAATTACTTCTGCGCTCCAAAGTTACGTCATTGCTGGGCGTATACTAGATATTGTTGGTTCACCTATGCTGGATGGTCACGGTCGTCCCTACAATGACAGTCATAGAGTAAATACTGTTCACGAGCTTTAAACGAGGGTTCCACGATAAGACTGAAGCTCAAAGAAGGGGAAACTTCTGCGGATCGACACGCAAATCGTAGCGAAGAATATGCTCCCGGCGATCTAACATGGCCTTCCTCGCGGTCCTGCTGGCGACTTTCGGCGCGGAACGCCCCTCTCGTTGTGTGAGCCTGTAGCCCTGTCGCAGTAGAGCTTCAGCGTTGAAGTGTGTGGCACTGACGAGAGTCGCACCAATGCGGAAATCAACGGGCGAAGAAGGGGTCTCATTTCTCGGGTCATGGGCCGTTTTTCCCAGTTTTTTTCTTCTTTCGTGCGTCACTAACCATCTATCTCTTAATTTCAATGAGCCGCCTTTCATCGTAAAATCCGTCTTTAATTTGATGGGTTGAGCGACGTCATTCTGCCCCGGTCATGCAAAAAGTGAGCCCTTTATCGATGTATACATAAACTGATAGCATCGTTCTCGTTTACATAAGCACTTTTGAGGTGTCACGTTGCTATCTAGTTCTGCAGTGGAACTCATTTACAAAACTGTTGCCCATGTACGGCTTATTAGGAAATCTTTCGCGTCAGGCAGTAGCAGTATCTATGTGCCATGTTTATGTCTTCCTCTTCCTGAATAATGATGTGGTTGAAAGCCTATGCCTCTCATACGTGGGCCACTGTCTCTAGGTTGATGCCAAACGATCGCTGCTCGTGGTCGTCTGCAGTGTCACATATGATGCAAAATAGATAAGAAGTAAAAAGGTGAAAAGTCATGCCACCCAGTTATCAGTATTCTAGTGCTATCTGTGTTTCAACTCAATTTTGGAATTCCTAGAAGAACTCGCCTCATCAATCCAATTTCGCCTATCGTGTATAATAAATAGTATCGCGCGCACCATAGTCGGGTTTTCTGCCTCGTGATCCTTAGCGTGATTGGACGACTATGCATCTTCTAAAAGTATCCAGCTGGAATTCTCGTCAGTACTCTTGCGTTTCCATTAGATAGATATTTCAAAACCCTAGACGTGGCTCGAGGCTTGAGTTTTTTCCCCTAGACAACTGAAAGCCCATTCATCCTAAAGTTTCTGACGAAATGTTAGGCAAAAGCTGACAGGGAGAGGTCAATTGGTCAGCCTGTCCATCTCCTGGAAGAAGTTATGAAGCAGGAAAGCGCAGCACTAATAATCCTGACTCACATACAAGAGGTCGTGGGATCGACTCCAATGCAGCTCCGTGCTTTTGCTAATTTCGTGAACATAGCCGGCATCGAAGTCCATCCCATGACCTCTTGCCTGCGAGTCCGAATCACTACCGCTGCGCTTTCTGCTTCATAATCCTTTTTTCCTGAAATAGATTTCAGCTCAGCGTCTCAGGCGCGTATATTGGTGTACATCTCATTTTAAATGATCGAACTCACAGAATGTCCTTTTTTGCAAGAAATTTTGAAACATGGATTGAGCCAAACTTACCAGCTCTAGAACAATTCTCACAATCTCTTCGTTCTCAGAGGAAAAGTCATCGCATGCGTCCTTGTAGTAAACCCAAGTACTGCGTATTAATTATCCTGATGAGACGTGCCGTGCTTTTGACCTTCATTAATAATCGTGAGAACTTTCGAACAGTGGTCCATCCAACACATTGATCTGCATAGACCAGCTGACGTTCATGCAGCTCTTTTTGTCAATCACACCATTTGATTTCAAGAAACCGCTATCTAAGGGATGAAAGATATCGGTCTAGCAGGTTCCAATTACCTCTCCCCACTTAAATCAAGGCATTAAAATTTAGTTCAAAAGGACCCATTTGAATCATCTAAAAATGGATGATTAGTAGTTCTGATCAAGGAGCGCGTTCGTGTTCTTCTTCCATTGCTCGTCTGGCAGGTTGCTGAGGAAAAGTGTCAGTTGTCCGATGAGAAAATGCCAGCTGTGTAATTTTCATTGCTTCCTCATTACGCGATATTCGTAGGCGATATTGGCTGTTGTGGTATTTTTTGCAAGAGAATCACCACAACCAATGGGAATTTCGAATCGACCGACTGTGCAGCTGGACAACAGCCGTACCTTTCACATGATTTCCACATGATCGCGGCTAGTCATCGCTGTCGATCCGTCGAATTCCATGCGGTCCTCCCGTCTCCTATACGCTATTTTCTTTCAATGCTCTTATTAGTGAGGCAGATAAGGCGTGTCATGGACATATTCCATACTCTAAACACTCCAAATTAAGAGAGCGAGTTAAGGCGATATGTAGTAGTTAGAGAAGTCATGTTCGGACTACGTATTTTTGGGATCAAATCCCATAGGACAGGGGGTAGGATTCCAGTAAAGAAGGATTTTTCGTTCCACATTCGGAAATGGAATTGAGGGGTACTGTCGGATCTGTTAAACAGTCCCATGATAGCCAGCTGCTTGGATGACATCAGAAAAATTTGCCTCGGGGACATAGTGCAAGGTCCTGGCGGATCGTGATCATTACGACGCTGTCTGAAATGCTGTTCGGTAGAAGTCTCGCATAGTCAGGGCCACTGTCTTTAGGAAATTGGCACTGGTGAATCTACTGAAGCAAATAGGCAGCTGCTTCGGTCTTGAGTTCTCTTTGAGTTTGACGGTGACATTACATGACTTCATATTCTGGAGTTCTGAAGGCAGTAAACGAGGTCTCTCTTATAAAGGAAGATCTCAGGAACCTTTACATTGTGACTGCTTTCAACGGCGATAACGAAAAGCTCGGTAATGCGTTTCATAGGCAAAAAAATTGCCTTCCACCCGCTGTAGACTGGTCACGTCGTTCAACCTGGCACGATAGACAGTGAGCTTCTGTGGAATTCTGGATGTCATCTACCATACGCGAACTCTTCAGCCGAGTAAGGGCCTGAAAGCTCATGGAACTATGTTGTATAGGCTCTTCAGCTCACTGCGTACCGCTTAGACTGCCTCGATGACTTGGCGCCGCTTATTTTCTATAGTACTACTCCAATTATCTGTCAAATCTTCTTGAAATCATTCTAGTTTTCCGCTACGTCTATTCCTTATTCATTTCCTGAGCCCTTACATTTCAGCCGGAGCGTTGTGAGCCGTCAATTTACGTTATCGTCGTTTTAGTCCTAGCCCCTTAATTTTATTCTTTCGTCATTGATTAGTACTTCCAAGCCGGAACCAAAGATATTTGCACGGTCACACAAAACTAATCTTTACAACAGTTCCATCCGTGCCCATTTTTGGTATCGCGTCTACAACTCTCATTTCGTTATCGGGAATGGGACGAACTTCTCGACCTTGGATTAGATAGAAGATGAGGGACTTCTAAGTATAGATGAAAGGGCATTGCGTTCGGCTGTGATTGACCCCGTCTTTTAATGAGTTGAGCACTTGGATTCCAATGCGTTTAGGATTCGAATGCAACGTGGCCTCTGTATTGATTTCGGAACCAGCAGAAGTACATACCAGTGCTGTCACTGTCCTGGGAATCTGTTGCACATTAACATACCTCGGAAAGATGAGAGGGATGCTTAAATCTGGACGGGATGAACTCGGGATTAGATCAGCGAAGCAAGGGTGTAGTGGCGGCGACACCGACCACTACCTCACAACTTCGCGAGATGTTTGCTGTAAAGGGTAGCGGTCGAGATATCCGAAGAGCGGTCGAGATATCCGAGTCGCTGTTGAGCTACCGCTACTTTTTGTCATCATTTATCCGAGGAATAAAAACGGATGAGCGTATTGGCGTTCATCCATCTGTCATTTGCGATGAGCCACGCAGCCGCCTTCACCGCACGTTGGCCTATAATATATGTATGCGCTGGTATCGACATCACTTTTCATTGCTCCACCTTCGTCTGGGATTGAAATATTGTGGCTTTATGTACTAAAAACATGGACAACGCATGGGTCATATGTGCTTCCGAGAAAAATCACTGAGTAGATTAAGGCCACTGGTCTGTACGATGTGGGGTGCTATTTCGCTCGAAATTGAGACAAGTTTGAAATAGAGACTGTCCATGATAAAGAGAGTCAAGGGACAGCAGAAAAGATAAAATCGAGGACATTTTTCTCTGTAAGTCCGACTGTGGCACCATACGGAGACAGCGCGGCGAGGAGAGGGAGAACGTAAGAGAGCACAGACATGCTGTGGACGTGTGAAACGGCAGCGGTCGCAGCGGCCAAGGTGAGCTGTTAGCGCCCTTGTGGCGCAATTGCTTGGAGATCTTGCGACCTTACTTACGTAGAGAACTGCTCTAATAATCTAACCGCAACTCGTACATTCGGGAGAAGGAGGGAGAAGTTCTAGAAAGATTTCGGGAAATTTGGCTACACCGGAGCTTCCAATACGAAAGGCATGGGATTTCTCTTCACCTTTAGACTGCTTCTAGATCTTGTTCGACGCAGTGCATTTCTTGTTTTTGATGAAATGCAAGGGATGCGCATTGATAAACGCTGATCTTTCCTCTGTTGGACAACGCCACGCATTTCATTGGCAAAAAGCATTTACATTTTGTGGAGGCCGTCGTTACTCGCGATGTGTGGTCTGCAAACGACTTACGATGAGAAAACAGCCCATCGGAATCAAGGTAGAGGTGGTCAGTGGTGCCGCGATGAAGAAAAAACCAAAAAAACCATTCTAGAACCGGAAAATGGGACTCCTTCCTCCCTCGTTGACTTCCGCATTGGTGAGAGTCTCATCGCTGCTGCCCTCTTCAAAGCTGACGCTCTCTCTGCTACGCAGCTATAAGCTTGAACAGCGAGAGGAGGCGTTCCGCGCCGATAGTGCGTCAATAGCGACCCAGGGAAGACCATGGCAAATCGCCGACGCATATTCCTCGACGCGAATCGCATGTCGGTCCACACCTCAGTAGGACTGCCCGTCTCTCCACTAGATAAGTTTGCTCCTCTTCGACCTTCGTCCTCATCGTGGAATCCTACGAACGATGTCTGACGGAGGGAGCAAAGGAGGAACTCACGTGAAACTCTGCAAAGTTCTTCACGTTCTAGGGGACAATTTCTCTCGAGCAGATGTAATATGTATGTAATGTGCATCGCCAGCTGTTCGTCAACTTTACAAGACAGCAATTTATGTTGGACCTTATGAAGGACTTCTGAAAATCGCTTCTTGTTCCTGTTTCTGTCTATGTATGCGCACTCTTTTTATCGCGGCGGAACTGAAATCATGGTTGCAGCACCCTGCACCTAAAAAAATCGATAGCATGTGTGCTTTTTGGTATGCTTAGTGCTATATCATGTCACATGTGTTGGGTATTCGGCAGGACGGCAAGAAGGCACATCTGCAGATGAATCGCGGCGCGTGCCTTGCAATGTAATATGTCCAATGGTACATTCTATTAAACTTTGCGCGATCACCACAGTACGCGACACGACTCGGCCGCCGATTGCGCCTTCTTGCCGCGCGACGGGCATCCTGTCGTGTACCCAACTTGTGTTGTTATTTGAATCGGCAATTCCGACACGCCTCATCCGTGAAGCAGATCATGGGTACGGTATCGGTCATCAGTGTTCTAATAACATATTATATCCTATATTTCAGAGAAACAAGCGCGTCGAGTGCAGACCACACATCACAAGTGGCGACGGCATCCGAGAAAATCTGAGAGCTAGCGATTCATAGTGATAGCTGATAGTTAGAAAATGAGAGCTGTAATCACTGGCAACCGATAAAATATAACTGCACCATGCTAACCATTTCTTCTACAGAAAACATTTACGTTCAAATTTAACCAAATACAAATAAATCTGGTGAGAGACACCGTGTTTTATGGTGTGTGGTCTGCACTCAACGCGCTTCCGCCTGGCTGAAACAAAGGGATCCCAATGGCTACATACATGTCTAAATAAAAGGCGCCGAAAAGAAGTTCAGGGATCATATACGGGTCTTATCTTGGGAATGAATCTCATATTCGTGATCAGGATTACCAATAACCCCTATAGATAAAGTTTCAGGGCCAATTACTTTTTACATTTTTGTTGTAAAAATCGAACAGGACCCGAGTCACGAGTGAAGGTGGTGTGAAGGTGGATAAAGTAAAGTAAAAACTCAAAGCAATGAATTAAATCTTCGCCACCCTTTTCTTCTTATCTTTACAGCGATGCTTTCAGCGAAAGCCGCGGCTTTTCCTTGACAAACTGATTCCTTCGTCGAACGACCGACTTCTGTTCCTCTTTCGTTTTTTCTCTCTTTTCAGCTGATTTTCGATCGTTACCCTTTGAATGAACATCTCCCTATTCTTTTTTCGGCCAACACTGGTCTTTTTTGCTCGCTTTCCTTTGATTTTTACACCGAACTAGTAGCAGCAATAATCGATTTTGTTTGCGTTTTCAAATTTCACTACCTGTTCGTCAACAATGAACCTTGATTCGATCTTAATGATACATTACAGTGTAATTCATTGTGACGTACTTGTTATTACGCCACAATATCGAACAATTGATTTCATCAAGTGAAAGTTCAATCTTGCCGTCGCCAAAGCCGCCAGCGTCGCCGCCGCCCCCGGACATCTGTATCAATGGAAACCGGTTAGTACAAAGTCATTACAAGCATTGCATTCGCCGAATATTAGCTCACATATTTAACATCAATACTACACGTCCTCAAAATTGTTGTGGGGTAAAAGGCTCTTATCACTCCACTCTTCCCATTTGAACTATGCCAGTTTTTCTAGCAATGAAACGAATTTTGGGTACGGTCACAGTCTCTTAGTGTAAGCGCACACTTGCACCAAAATTCGCGATGAACACGACGTTCGTGACGTGTGATGGGTTTTTCAGGCGCTCCTTCCCTTTCTCTACGCTCTTTCTGCTCTAGAACTTATAAGAATGTTAGCTGAATATTTTAAATACATTTTGCTCTGAATTAGCTCAGTCATTAGCGCAGCCGAGTAGTTGGTGTTCCAGCGTGTCATGTAATCGATTTCGTCCTGCCGCTGTCCGGAAGGCGCTGTCGTTTTCTTCTTGAAACTTGTTGTGTAGAATTCCTCGACAGCGATTGTAGAGAACTAGAAGCAGCTGTAGGAAAATGCAGCTAACTATTTATGGAGCGTCTTTGTTCAATGTCTCCCCTTCGATTGTTATTAAATGTTCTTTCTTGTTTGTCTTTATAGCCTTAGAGTATAAACTTCTGTGAACGTTTTCAGTCACCGAAATGGTTACGAAAACGAAGAAGAAGACGCCCCCTCGAAAGGCCGCCGTCGGTGCATCTACTAATAAGGAGCACAAAGAAAAGAAAGTGGAATTCAATGGAGTAGGACTAAAGGCTAACAAGTAAGTTGCTGAAAAGTTTTGTATTTATCTCACTTTTTCTCTTAGTTGGTCTTCTTATTTTTGCTGCAATTCATTGTAATACAGTCATACTTTCTATCTCCCCAGATTTGTCCCCCGTCAACTGCCGGGACCTCCTTACCCCGTGTTCCCTCCTCTGTACCTCTTTCTACTTGTGGCACTAAAATTTCGCAGAGGGACGATGCAGTATAAGGTACTGGTGGTGGTGATATATTGTATAGAGCAGCATCACAGTCACGCCATGACGTTAAAACGGGATCTCAATACCTAATTATACCTTGGGTGTGTTATTGAATGGTTTTCTTTCTCTTTTCCCCATTCTCCTCCTCCTCTTCCCCTTCCCTACCTTCCAGCTGGCCAGCTGCTACTGCAGCACCATTTGGAATGAGTGAGACTGTGCTCAGTAGGTGTTTATGAAGTCGTTCGGGTGATATCACAATCCATAACCTGCAGGTTAACCGATCGTGCTAGCGGTCTGTTCACCACGAGCTTCTCATCACACCACTTCATTTTGCGGTGTACATACATACATACATACATACATACATACATACATACATACAAACCGACACACCAAGTTAGCGGTTTATAAAATAGAAGGATTTACTAGTGTTAGGCTTCGTTCGCACCTCGGGGCGAACTGCAGAATCGAGCATTTCCGAGAGTTGCACTTATGGCACCATATTAATTTTCTGGCTCTCCTTATCTAATCTTTTTATTCTTCTTGAGTGTTCTCTGACTTCTTATTCTACAGTTCTTTCCAAGCATGCGTGGGACTCTAGTGAAGGGTAACCTCTTGCTGACCACCTCAGTTACCTCACACCTCACAGCGCCTCGCTATACTGGCTGCACTTGCTGCTGAATTCCATTCCTATCTTCTGAGCTCATAACATGCGTAGCTCAAAATTGAATTTACTAAAATCAGGATACGTGGTAGATCTATTTGACCGAGTGCAAAATCAAAAGTAAAGCAGTAGTACGTGGAAGTTGGAATATGTTACATTACTTAAGGTGCAGTTTTGGTATTCAGAGCGACTACGTGCCCGTTACAAGTTTTCGTGAGAAATAGCATCTCACTTTAAACTTTGTTGATGCCGTGTTTTTTTGCTCTTAGGGGATGTTGTTAATGGAATGATGACATCGGTTAACACTTCGACCTGTCTGCCGTTGTCAAAGGCTTAGACACGACTCAATGCTTGAGAATCCGCGATCCCATCAACCGCCTCTTCTTTAGCATTCCGAAGGCGGATTAACTCACCTCAGATTCTATAGAGGACGTGTAGCGGAGCAGTACCTCAATAATACGGAACATATGAAATTATCTTGTTCTCCTTTTCCATCTGGAATAATAGGATATACACATATAAAAGCATAAAGCATTCGTCGTTTACCGTTCCTTCTTAGGATGCGGCACGCATTCTACATCCATTTATACATTCTAATGGTCATTTAAATGCGATTTTGCCTATACAATGACTTGCGGGGCCAGCCGATGTACAAATCAGTGTTTTATTTTCCCAGACTGCCAATCAACCGATCCCGGAGGGATGGAAGGCTTGGTTGGCCTGGACCACGCACGGCTCAGGATTTGACCCCGGATCGCATACGTGCTAAGCAGCCACTTGCCACTACATCACTTTCTCCCTATACATATTATACATACAAGTATAATATGTAAAGCAATGTGGTGTGTTCGATACTGTGTTGTGTACATCTGAAAAAGAGAGGGGAGAAGGCGCATGATGGGTCAGTGGGTTTTTCTGGAGACCTGAACCATGTATAGCAATTTGACATCGACGGAGAAATGGAAAGTGTGCACCACACATCCCTCCAAACTCTTTTGCTAGCAAGATTGTCTAGAGAGTGTGGCCTTTTTACTTTATTTTTGTTTTCCTTGTGTTCGAAATGGGTTGGCTAATCATTCAGCTAAGCCAATTAAGTGAACTCTCCCAGCGTGCATTTGAGAAGATATGTGAAGTGATCCTTCCATCACTGTAGTCTGATTAAAGAAGAATTCAGCTAAGTGCGTATGGGCGATTTTGAAAAATTGCCATAGTCTAAGAAATGTAAGCGCTGAAGGTCGTGGGGGGGCTAATTACGAAAAAAAGTATTGTTCAGAATTTTTAAAGCCAGAAAAACGGTTTTTTAGTTTGCTAGCTTAAGAATTTCAACATGAACATTGATGGTGATCCTTCTCTTTCCTTGTCGCGATGCTTTCCCCTCCACGGTTATGTAATGCCTTTGGCTGCATTGTGGGGTTTTTGCGGTGGCTATCCCTGACTATCCAGTGCAAGATATTGAATTGACTGCTTCGAAACTTTTATCCTTTAGAGCAATACTGTATGTAAAATTTATCCGAAGCATTTGTCAAATTTTTTTTGCTCCTCCTGGAGAATCTCATCAGTAGTTTGTTTTATCTTCACTGCATCTTCTTGAATTTCGTCTTCGTCGACTTTTTCGTCTACATTTTCATTCTTGGAGACTGCAAGGAGGATTTTATGCTTTCTTATTTCATCCTTTTACAGTGGTCATGTGAATGGAGGTCTGAGGCCGTCACCTTCCACTAATACCCTGAACAGACTCGCTAGAGAAAAGATTGTTTTGTGGAGGCAACCTTTCACGACCGTGTACTATGCGCTGATGGAAGGACTCAATTTAGGTCTCGAGTTTCTAACTGGGTATGTCGCTCAGTCAACCTTTGATTACTCTAACTTTTACTTATTCGAAGTTGAACTTTTTTTTGATTTCAGTTATTTTGCTTTTTGGACGGTCCCACATTCGCCGCTATAGTAATGATTTTGTTTCAGAATGCTTAATCGTAAAGCTTTATTGTTTGCACTTTCTATTATGTCAAGCTTATTCTACTATGCCTATATTACACCTGGACCTCATCAGCAATACATTGCTGTGGTTGAAAAGAAAATACTGTGGTGAGTCTCGGCTGTTCTACATATTAATTTTCATCCGTTATAGCGAACTGCTCTAGAACTGACGTATCTCGCCCTTGTACCTGATAAGGGCTAACACAGAAAGCTGAATGAATGAATAGTTATTTAAAAGAAGCTTGTGAAGAATCTACCGCTTCGAGTAGTTGTTGCGAAAATATGTATAGACGATGGTTGTCGTCGTCGCCAACTTTTATAATATCAACATTGGAGACCGCGGACATTTTACTGCGGCCGCGTAAAAGCAGAGCAAAGTAAAAGAAAACTCATTGAGCAAATAGAAATGAAAAATTTAAAAGAAATTATATAATCAAGAGATTAAGAAAATATTTTCCCGAATTAAAGGGGAAAAAGTAGTACCTAACATCCGTTGCAAAGGTATGACTTGCAACGTCCCATGTTGTCGGCAGACTGCAGCCCACATAACGACTGCATGTTCACATATGTGAGAGGACAATATGGACTACTATTCCATATCGTCAATGTGGTAGGTAAAAAGATATTGGGCTGGCATGCGTACATAGTGAACAATTCAACCCAAATTCTCACTTGTTCTGAGAATCAAGCGTCAATTGGTGTCATGGCATTTGAATCCAGTGTGAAAAATCCATCTTTTCGATCAGTTTGAAGAGGTGTTTAACAACAAGTAATGAGGAAGTGCAAGTGCCATGCAATCTCATTATCTTTACTTTTTCTTGTCCTCAGACTCATATTGTCGTTATAGGTGGGGATGGTGGGTATTTCTTGGTGTGCTGTCCTCAATTGGGTTAGGATCTGGTTTGCACACGTTCCTAATTTACTTGGTGAGTTCATTTCTTGCTTTTTTCCTCAGAAATTCCTTTTATTCTTCTTATAGTTTTTTTTTGAAGTTCTTTTTCAATATTTCCACTTGGACTGTTGAGATCTATTCTGATTCATGTTCAGGGACCTCACATTGCTGCTGTTACATTAGCCGCGTACGAATGTAACAGTCTCAACTTCCCAGAACCTCCGTATCCGGATAGGTCAGTTATTTGATTGCTGTAATCGGTCTCGCTCTTGTTTGGCATTGACTATCGAGTTCGTCCTGGCTTAATTTCACTTTTTTCTTCATGATAGTGAGGCTGGCTTGAGCGATTTTCACCAGGTTCATATCATGTTGTTTGGGTGAAGCTTCAGTAGTTTCTCCCTTAGTTACTTGTCTTCTTCATAACCTCCCTATTCCGAGCTTCTAAAATCGATTCATCATTGAATTTTCTAAATATGAGGACTGATATAATTTGACTCTGGTAGAGAACTGTCAAATCATTTTCATAAAGCCTCGTTCGCTTGTGGTACCAGATAACGGCAAGATATATAATCCTTTCTGTTACAACGCACTTTCATTGCTTGTTGGTAGCATCACAATTTGAATGCACTTTATAATAGCTAGAAAAAATTCATTAAGTTCGTGTGGCATTGTAAGCGCTCAGAGCTATTTCCATATTAATTTCATTTTTAGTATTGTTTGCCCAAGTGGAAAGACACAAGGGGCAACATCAATAGCGATTTCGCTTTGGCAAATCGTCGCCAAGGTAATCTGACCTACACTTTGGCTTTGACGCGTCCTGCTCCTGGTTTAGAATCAATGAGGGTTTTACAGGTTCGGGTAGAGTCGTTGTTATGGGGTGCTGGCACTGCTCTGGGTGAGTTACCGCCATATTTCATGGCACGAGCAGCTCGTCTAAGCGGTGAAGAACCGGATGATGAAGAATATAAAGAATTCATACAGTTGATGAATGCTAACAAGAAAGGCGGTGCTGACGAATTGGTGAGCGCTTTTATTAAGAATTTCGTTTTTATAGGTCGGTCCATAAGTCCTGCAACAAAATACATTTAATGCCAGAAAATCTTTTGGAGACCTTCGAAAAGTTTGCAAGCTGTTTGCTGAGCTAGCATCACCTTTTGCAATTCCAGCCAACCGACCAGCTCGCTCTCTCGCTACTTGTTAGAGCTAGCACACCGATTTCGCAGGAAGGTCTTCGTGCCCTCAATTTCCGCTCGGAAAGTCCTGCAAGTCGTGCCACACCAAGGATTCACCAGAGGATGGACGAGGGCACGCTCTCTCCATACACAGCACACCGGCGCTCAATCTGCTCGGCTTTGACTTTTTTT
>KZ345510.1:130651-146458 GCA_002352805.1 Teladorsagia circumcincta
GCTAGTAATTCATTGGTGTTTAGTTTTATTTCAAAGCCCAAAGATGACTTGAGTGATAGGATAACATGGTCATTCATTCATTTGTCAAAGCACATGGGTGCATCAATAACACATGTAAAGGATCAGATGTCCTCTAGCATCTGTCCCCCTCCAACTTCCTAAGGCAACATCCCTAGCAGAAGTCGTGGTATATAATCTGTGTAGGATAGAGTAGCACACAAGTATCTGAAATGTGCCGTTGTCGCGGCTCGAAAACGCGACGAAGGCGATAGAGTCTTACATAGTCAGCACTTCGCAACTGATCTTAACATTTGGACGAGTTACGTAGCGCACACCCCATGATACGCAGGGTGTATTATGACGTTGCGGCTAATTCTAATACGCCACCGGTTAGTGGAGCTATGAAGCAAAGAGTCCCTACAACTCGTCCGGCCCGCCTTTCCCTTATTTGAGAGAGGTTACTTGTTGAGGGTTTCTTGAACGGTTTTCTTTGCTTTTTTTATTTTTGGTCAACTGGGCATCCACAACTCCATTATCGACCGCTGTGAACCCACAGATTTGTCTGGGGGTGCTGTTTCAGTAGGCCTCGGGGATGCCCAACCAAATCACACAAACTTCACAACATCATATGATATTAAACTTCATGTGCAAACCTACACAGCAGACTTAAGGCAGCGAATAACAGGAGTAGAACCTATGTTTTCGAATCATTAAGGGAATAAGCACACTGAGGGGTAGGAGTCCATGGTGTCCCGATTAGTCACGGTACGGTCCCGTCGGCAGAATCCTCGTTGTCGCTCTCGTTCTCGCTCCGCCCTCCGATCGTCTCCAATCGCCCGATCATCTGAAAATATAATGTTCAAACGATTTGAAACTAACATGAGACGTCAACAAACCTAAATAAGCTGTTGACGTAGGAAGATAACAAAAAGAGGGATTAAATGTGAACAGACCATTATCTGAATTACCCTAATCGTTACATCCCCACCCCTTTGTGTGCAATCCGTCTTCGGACTTTGGGCAAATAAACATGAGGTCGGAGGAAGCTATCAAAGAAGTGAAGATCGGTGAGGAGGTGCACCATGACCATTTTAGTCCACACGGCCGCCATCTGGAGCCTGGGCGGAAAACTTGAACTAAACAAACTGTTGTTGGCGCAGGAAAACGCAACATTCAAGCGTCTCACGCCGGTGAAGAAATAGGCTGTTGCTGTCGGCTCCACCTAAGCGCGTGTGGTACACAGGATAATTACGTGACCTTCTCTGTGCACTGTTAGCAGTAGATACCGCGACGTCTGACTGCTGCAAAGTGCAAGACAGATTACCATGATCTGTGCTGGAGCAGAACCTTTGGTTAAAAGAAACTGCACAAGTACATGAGCGGTGGTTGACTCTCCGACGTTGCTATGAAGCCAGTGACCGACTGCACGGAAGACAATGGTGTATTGATAAGTGCCACTGGTATCTGGGAGCTTGGCATTGTGAGCAGTGAGCAACGCTTGGCGGAGGGACATCGTTGACAACAAGTGGGTGGACGGTAGTAGCAGAGCTTCGAATCGAGATGCATTATCTCGAGGTGAGGACGGTAGATCGTCTTTAGATGACATATTGGTGTCCACGCGTGGTTCGTGATCAAATCAAGGACAGATTGAGAGTTTTCTGCAAAAGCTAGTGAGGCATTTTGATCACCTACATACGGAGGTGGCTGTTTACTAATGATGAAGTGATGGGTGTAGTATACGCCGCACGGAGGCGCGATATGAGTGACAGCAGAGTGGACTCTGGCACTATCATGCCTCATCTGGACTGAACCTCTGCCACGAGTTACCATTCGTCCATACCCTTCTTGAGAGTGAGTACGACTCAAGACCAAAGCAGGAACAGGACCAAGGTATACGCTAAGCTTACCTAATAAATTTACTGGTAAGGACTTTAATGTACCATGAGGTTCTTTCTTTAAGGAACAACAGCTTTTTTGGGTTCTTTATTCACGACCTTAGTTTGCGAATTTACATAACTGCTGACGCCCGAGAACTGCTTGAATTCTTTGTTTAAATCATCAATTAACAAATGACGGTATGTACAATAAAAATTCCCCTCGAGAGCATACAGAGCGCATACAGATCATACAGAGCGAGAATTTTAGTGATATGGCGTACATCACGTATATGCTCTGATTGCAGCTCACGATTTCTGTCCTGATGACGTCTATTGATGATTTTAAACCGCTGTAACGAGCATGATAATCTGCTTTTTGGCAGACTCATCGGCCATAATCGCCGCGCACACAGGTGTATCTCTATCATATTGTACATATTGACCGCATTAACTTGGTCAGCATTAAGTTGAATTTGCGATCTTGCCAGTGTGACAGTGATAGCATCGTGATGCGGCAAATCGTAAGCGCTTACCTGTACATCTTTGGATAAGAGTAGACGGGCGGTTGATTGAACTACTGAGTTCGATTGCATCCGTTCTAAACATGAATGTTCCAGTAGGGCAAGGACGGAGTTGGCGTCCCTGTGAAGGAAAGTCCCTACCACAATTCATTCGTTTCCCGACGACACAAAGTACGTTCTAAATCGAACACTATCGGATGCTTCCAGTCTGACCGTGATATCAAGATTTTCGCCCTCCATTTCGAAGTCGATGATTTGGACTCGCATCAGATCATTCTCATACGCTCTCTAAAAGGGACGGCCGACAGCTCAACCTGTTTTCTTAAATGTAGGGAAGCAAAAATCACTCAATGCTGACTTTGGTGGTTTGCGAGTAATCGACTATACTAGATAACTTCCTCGGATCTGAGGACCTTACAGTGAATGATGTTGATTACTAAAGCTTATTTAGATGGCATAGAACCAATCTTTCCGTATCCACGCGTTCTATCAAACAAATCCGTTGACCACGGTCATTCAATTACATGGAAATTACGCTAATAAGATTGCATACATGTCCTACGCCTACATCAAATAGGAAAACTTTGTATTCCGGTACGACCACGAGAAGTCATGCACGGTGGTGTCAGTGGTCTCCGCAATGCTTGCTGCGATAGTCCCGCACGCGATGCTATAAAGTGATGCAAGGAACGACCCGAGCTCTTGTGGTCTCTCATGGAATGGGTGGAAGTTGTTCAGCCCCATCCAGACGAGCTCCTGATGTTTATTAGTGGTGAAACGAATGTCGTCCGGAGCTAAAGATTGGCTTGCGATGTAGGAAACGTCCACCAGATAGAATGCGAGCTCCTCCGGATTGCCGCTCCACAAGCACGCGAACACTATATAGTCGAGCTGGCGCTCCCCGAACGGCGCCACGATAGAGGTGTTTTCCGTAATAGGGGGGGGGGGCTCTTTTAGAGCTGCCATACAAAAGCACGATGCCCGTACGATTTGTCGGTGGCCTTGTCTGCATATGTGGAACATGCAGGGTGAACGCTCAACTTTCGTTACAAAAAACTAACAAGTTAGAAGTGATTAGTTACGAATAAGAGGGTGGTTCGTTTCGCCTCTCACTCAGACAAACTGCAATCGCTTTAGTCAACTCATAAAATGTAAAGGGATGAGAAAAACTGGTTGCTACTTCAAGTAATACGAAAAGTTAGAAAAAAGATTTGTAGAAAATAGAAGAACGTGAGTGAATACTGCTTCTGACAACTCTTGAGGCTCGTCAGTGATTAGTGGCAATTGACTTAAAAGAGAGAAAGTGGCGATTGTTAGGTGTCAGAAAACAAACACTTTAGCAAATAAATACAAGGAAAATGAAGAGAGAATGAAGAAGGACAGGGAATAAAAAATAATGTGTAGTGGAAATAGAAACAAGGACTGCTACGTCAAAAATTAAAGTGGACAAGTTTAGGAAGAAACTTGAATAGGTAAAGCAGGCCAAATTGGAGATGGAAGCAAATTGGGTAAATTTCAAAAAGACTTATGTTTGATACTCAGCGTGCCTATCAACAAATCCTTCAATTGGTTTGGAACGGGTTATCTTCGACATGCTATACACTAAGGCAATGTTATAATGATCAGAAAGAATTACCAGGGGTGAAATGAAGTTTAGGAAGTGTCTATAAAAGGTAAACAGGTCGTAGCAGATAGCTTTATAAGCATGAATAGGAAAAGAAGGCAAGCAAAGATTATGTACCCTTACGGAATTTTGATAAGGGCTTCCTGAGTATAATTGATTAAGTTGGGAATTCCTTTGAGATTATCATTACTGTATATGCATTTCAAAGTGCAGGATGTTATAAAATCTTTAATAAATCCATTATACAGAAGGGTTTCAGTCATCTCTATGAGTATTGTTGTGAAAATATCAAATACACTACAACTATTGACTATTCTAAGCGTTTCTGTGTACATAAGTGGAGCCTCGTTGATATAGAGATGGTAGAGTCAGCATGAGGGAGCCATATAACTTTGAAAGAGAAATCGTGAGTTTTATTGTATAGTTTGTTGAAGTTCTGCTATTATGTACATTAATGATATTATCTAAATAATTGCAGTGAAATATCGAAACATATGTTATTTTTGATTCCAGCACACCATTGTACACGTTATCAAGAAAATTATCTATATCGCCTCCCTTTTGATTATGAATAACTAGCAAATCGTCCGTATATCTATAGGGTGTAATTAACCTGTTTTATTATATTCAATATTTCTACTAAACTCGTACTCCATATAAGATACGGTGAAGTCTGCTAAAAGTGGATTAAGGTTACGACCTTGGGTTGACTCGAGGCTAAGCATATCTCTTCTCATAGCACTGCCACACCGTGGATCGAATGGGTTATTGGATGTCTGAAGTGTTTTATTCATTTATTTATTTTCATACGTCCAGTGAACGCGCTTTGTAGGTATAGAGAGGATGATTCAAATAGAAATAGTATCAGCACCAAGTCTTCGATTGTTATTTATTTTCTGATCTATTTATTCATTTGTCTATCTTTATTTCAATGCACAAGCGGGCCATTTCGCTAGACGTGGAACGTTTTCAGAAGGCAATTTTCGACTGCTAGTAAAACCCATCTCAGAAATATGCTACTCCCTACGGTTTGGCTCCGAATTGAAAACCTTATCCTTCACTTTATAGCTAAAACGTGGTGTTCGACTACCTCTGTGTCTGTATGGGAAGTTTGGTTTGATCAGAAGCACAGACCTCTACATCACTCGGTCTTACGAGTCATTTTGTAGGCTTAGTAATCATTCAGTGCGATCTGAATGGAATGAAAACACATTTCAAAAAGTAATGATCATCGCCAAATGTTTTCTCTTCTCGTGGAGAAGATGTCCAAGAAAATTCTTTCAGGTGGTTTTGTTCAATGTGATCTTGATGAGTTCCAATGGGGAGGTCATAAAATACCCTAGTATCGAAAGTATCGACTGGAACTGTGCATGGACGGCCAACTCATGTCACGACATATTCACAAGCCTAGACCTGAATTTTCCGTTAATTTTCGTCTTTCAAGGGTTGTGATTTGTTGCTCGTCTTATTCCTACTTACTCAAAACAGCGGGTCAAATGTAGTTCGAAATAGGGCATTCTGGTGCGGGAATTCGACGTATTCAGAACTATATCACTTTGTTCTTTTACAAGTGTTCGGAAAGGGTATAACCTATGCAGTTTCGCTTTTGTGGTGGAAATTTATTCATCCACTTCCACCGCCTCACTCTCCCGCCAACTGCGGTTCCTTCGCAAAATGTGGGAATTCTGTACACGGCACGAATTATTGCTGCACAGCGACCCAAACTACTGTGGGGGGGCAATAAAAAAAAGATATTTTGTCTCCACGTTCGAATGGATTTATCCCTTTTGCCGAATTCAAATCGAATGCTTCTAATATAGAATTGAAAAACACATTTCGTTCTATGGAATAGGGCTTGAAAAAGAACTGAAAAACTTCATAGTTGCCTCCTTCGTGGACGGCATAGGAACAATGTGCTTCGGAAACATGGTGAACTAGTCGAGCTCGACGGGGTCCTCGACGGACTATGTCCTATTACAAAATTATCTGGAACTCGGTTGGGAGGTCCTTACGTAGTCAGAGCTTAGGGTAACTATCTAACAGTGAATCGATAGTTGAGTGAGTGCTTCAGGCTGGACAGTCACCGTAGGTCTACGAGAGCTCGATGATGATGGCAGATGACGTTATATTCTGAAGACAGGGTAGTAGAGGAGGGCTGACGTCTATTCATAGGGTGACATTTAGGGAATATTTTGCTGAAGCGCTTCCGCCAACGACAGCAATCTGTGTGAAGGAAAAAGGGCGGAAGTGCATCATGGGAAAATGTCATTCTTTGCCCCTCATCTCTCCTCCCCTGTACACTTGTGCCACGCTTTTTTAATATTTTGAAGGAAAATTCCAGGTCGAAGGCGAAGGTCGAAAAATGGGAGACGTACCTGGTAATAAGACAGCGGATCCCTGTCCGACTGCAGCATTTTATTTCAACTCATTCAAGCGGAGATGTTGTGTTGAGGAGAGGAACCGCTACCATGCCCTTGGTCCCTGGATCAAATCCCAGGTAAAGTCCAGCGTGCGTCAGCCAAGCTTCTATTGATGATCATTTGATGCTAAGAGCGATAGCTATACACAAAACATCAAGGACGGTAGTAAAGTACCCCTAACTCCCAACTAGAGATGGTGATTAAGGGTTACCATGGGAGAAGATGTCAGAAAACCGCAAACTAATCCTAGATCAATCCGACGATCCACAATTTATCTTCGAATAACAAAAACAAGAAAAGAAAGCAAGAAAAACAGGAAAATTAGGCTGCACAAAGCAGCTGAAGACTGTAGGATAACAGCTGAGTCTTTAACTCGTAGTTAGTGGAGGATGGTCAGAGAAAAGAAAGTTCATACGAATGAGGAGGCGCAGATACCACGCGTGCCACGTTGACCCTCAAGTAAAAAGTCTGTCGGAGTACTTTTAACTGAAGGGTCAACGTGGCACACGTGGTATCTACGCCTCCTCATTCGAATGGACTCTCTTTTCTCTGACCATCCTCCAGTAACTACGAGTTGAAGAATCAGCTGTTATCCTAGTCTTCAGCTGCTTTATACAGCCTAATTTTCTTGTTTTTCTTGGTTTCTTTTCTTGTTTTTGTTATTCGAAGATAAATTGTGAATCTCCGGATTGATCTAAAGTTAGTTTGCGGTTTTCTGACATCTTCTCCCATGGTAACCCTTAATTACCATCTCTAAGTGGGAGCTAGGGGTACTTTAGTACCGTCCCAAATGATTATCGGATGCCACGTACATTACTAGTCGAGTAAAAAAATTAGCTAAGAAAATAGCAATAAAGTAATTTATGCGCAACGAGGGAAGTCTGAGAATTCTATAAGATGTTCAAGATGTAGATTAAGAAAAGGAGTTCAACAATGTTTTGCAAAAATACTGGGCTGTGAACAAAACATTTAACCGTTACGGGACTCGAACCCGCACCTCTTGCTCACCGGGCAAGTGCGCTACAAGTTACGCTACCAGGCACTATTTCATCCAAATTTAGCTTTTCAAACAAAAGCAAGAGTTCAACAGTGTCTTTGATTTCCAACCCTCTGGCCCCTCCATACACTAATTTGCAGACTTTTGATCTTTACGGATCGCCGTATTCATTTACACAAAGGCATCGTCGTTAGAATGGTCTCATTGAGCCATTTCCACGGGAATTCTCCCACACAGAACCTTCCATGTCTTTTTGTTTGTATAATTAATTTGTGCGACTTTTCGGGGCCATGCGCTGATTCCGCTGATTTCACTGAACACTTTGTATGCTTTGATATATTTGTTTATATATCTAATTGAAAAAGTGCTCTGAAGGGATTGAGAACTTACCCAATGATACCAACACAGATCGCCTTCCGTTTGATACCGTGCGACTAGGGTGAACCAAATCGCAAATTCCTCTGTGGTGGATGAGGGGGCGGGGGGTCGCAAGGGTGTGGTTTAGCGCTCGTTCTAGGTCAGGGCAATGGCTGAAGCCTGTATTCGGGCTTACGTTTAGGCTTAAAAAGCTTGCTACGAGTAAGGTAAAGACCTCCTGATTAGAGTGAATTGACCTGATGAGCAAAACTGTCGTACATCTGGGTCGTAATAGAGCCTCTAGGAGGAAGTGAAGTGAGTGTAATTAACAGTGGTATTTCTAAAAGGAATTTTGGCACTTCCGGTTAGGATGTGAGTGTTTTTTGAGGATATCTATAAGATTACTTGAAAGTTTTCTACGAGGTTTCATCGTGCGCAATATTGAGAGTTTCAAGAAAATGGAGTTACGAAATTTTTCTGTTTTTATAGTTATGTGGACCCCCCCCCCCCAAACCCACATGAATCCGCTAGCCGTGTATTTTTGGACAATTTCATGTATAGTTTTGATGGGATGAAAAAGCAGAAATAAGATTTGAAGAAGGAAATGAGTTACGCCCCCCCCCCCCGCAACTGCAGGAGAGGGGCTTTTAAAATATGAAATTTTTTGAGTACGGGACGGGGCTCAGACTGCTTATGAACCGTATAGCGACTTAATCCATGTGGCCCAAATTCGTTTAGGATAGTTAAGCTTATCTCCATGGCAAGGTCAAGTAGTGCTACGAGACAGGTATTCAGATAAAAAACCAAAATTAGCTGCTCAGAACCTCTCATAGAAGTTCACTGTTTGGGACATCCAATTATGGGCTGATGCTCCGAATAGTTTTCATCCTGTCATTGATATATTTTTGTTTCGTTTCCCCGACTATTCCAGCCTTGTCTTAAAAACTGCACTCCGAATATGTCTCATTATGCATACTTATCTCCATTCATCAGTTGAACGCCTCAGGCTATTGAGAGTTCGCTCCCAGTACAAACATCTCCGCAATGGCGCTGGATCAATGATCAACATTTTGAATTCAGCCATCTCAGACTTTAGGCTTTTTAGCTGAGTGGTGAGTGAAACAATTATTAGGCTTTATTTTAAGATCAATAATGGGAGGGCTAATGGAAGGGTTAAGGCAGGTGTCAGGTCTCGTGACCAGTCGATAAATCACTTGAATCAGTGGCGCATCGTTAGAATCGTTTGCGCATTGCTTACACCCCTCGCATGGCTTGCGGATCGCGCGATTCGCTGGCGATTGGTCGCCAAGTCTGTCACTGGCCTGTGTGATAAGATGATTGGAAGCGTCACATGGCGCCTGCACGGTCCATAATGTTGTAAAGAATTGCTAAGGGAAACGCTTCACTCGGTGGGAGCGACTATTTGGTGCTAAATTCATCCACGAGAAAAGAATGATTATGGCCTTACTCGAAATCGAGAGTCATTCATGGCCCAATCTTGTTGCGGTAATATTGCGATTTCAAGGAAAAGCTGAATGCATGGCGCATCCGAGGTCGCTTTACTGAAAGGGAGTTTTTCGACATTTACCCCAGTTTCCTTCGTTCGAATAGAAGATTCTCTAGGTTGCATATTATTATAGAAATGACAACGTGAGCATTTGTGGAGCTCTCAGGTCCTAATACATCGTTACAGTAATCCCACATTACGTAGTTTCCCCTCTTGAAAACAGCTGGTGACGTCATTTGACGTCATTATTTCGTCTTCAGAGTTGTTCATGTGAGTGTGCTTGTGCTTATGCGCAACTAAATCCACACAATCATTCATCGTGGCCGCTGCTGTCGTGGGTGCTTACGATTGAAGAGCCAAAAGGATTTCCAGGGGACTACCGTAATCGTAGTGAGCCACGCCCATCACAGCCACGTCTCCAGGATGGCCCACATTTAGATTCATGCCTCAGGGCACGCACAGCTTCACTACAATGGCCAACAACGACGATGATCTAAGCCAGTTGATTGCCAAGGGTTCGCTAGTTGCACTCATTTCTATTTTGTTTACCTTTGTTTTTGTTTTTGATCTACATTACATACATTATCATACATTTTTTGAAGGAAGCGCAGATCAGGCAATGAAGGCACATATCAACGCGACGTGGGTGAAATTCAAGGAGTTCACTGGACCCTCCTGCGATCCATGGTGCTTCGGAATGCTCAAAGGAGTGTATCGGAAAATGCTTAGGTCTGCGATGCTATCCGGCAGCGAGTGCTGGCCAACGGGCAAGAACTATGAGGAGCAGCTTCACTCCACCGAAATCAGTGAGCTGGGCCTGCATCTGGATGCTACTGGGTAGGGTGCGAAACGAGGATATCAGAGCAGTCATGCATAACGCCCCTGTCCAAGAAAAGGTGCGCAATTCGGCTCATGGATGGTATGAGCGTGCTAAAAAGAGCACATGATCATTCGATAGGAAAAGCAGTGGGTTTCGAAGCACAAGGCGTCGGACAGCGAGGAGACCCAATGACTTGGTGGAAAGACGTCACCAAGAGGGACCTCACTGAAGTTAGGGTTACGGCAGAAAACGCCGTGGGCGGAACAATGTGGCGACGTTCAACAGGGACTCTGAGCCCTGGGAGGGTACGGGACCTGCGCTACGGAGAAGAAGTAGAAGGTCCTCCGAGATGTCATAACAGCAAACGGTCCTTCTTCCGATTAGACATGATTTTGGCTACGAGAAGCCGGTCTTGCGGCTTATTCCGAGCACGTGGCTATGGTTTCTAGATTATTATTTTTTTTTTGAATATTCTTGAAGATTATTTATTTTCATCTTTTTCCAACATGTCAGTTTTTGTGGGCGTTGCCAGGTGCAGCCAAGGCGCAGCGCCGGCGTTCAAGGCATCAGTTTTTTTCTGAGAAAGGCATTGCCAAAATGAGTCAATAAGTTGATTCATAAATTCACTTTTACTGCTGAAATATATTCAGTAACTTCAAAGATTTCATTGAAAGAGTGCTCGAATAAGGGCGAGGGTTGAGTAGCTCTGAGCAATGTTCAAATCCGGTAAATCAGAAAAGATATGAGAGTGTAGCCTCGCCTACGGAAGCGCCAATGTTCCTTCTTGTCTATACCTGAAAATATAATTTGTAATTAGATTTCTAACTAATTTTTCTACTTCACTCCCACACAAAACTATATGCAGAAACTTTTGTGTTTCGAAGGACCGTTGAAAGTGTAGTGGGAGGGCAAAGCTGATCACCAGGTGTCTGGATAAATGAGCAAACCGCTTCAAAGATATGTTTGTGGGTGTTAGCAAGCCCATTTTCAGATTGCGTCATGCAATTCACGTTTTTCGGCACCATAACGCATTTGATTGCATTTACATTGACTTGAGGACCAGACAATGGTCTACCTGTGTTTTGATAGGCCTGGCATCGAATTCCGGTAGGATGGCCTAATTGGCCTGGACGGTGCTAGAGTCGAATTTAGACCACACCTGCGGCAGCGGTGCTATTCACCATCGAGCAACCTTTGCGTTTACTGTACAAACACTTGGTTTTGATCATTCATTGCAGCATAAAAAAATGATAGAATGACAAAGTGAATTGATGCTCTTTCAGATATCCTACCACATACAGCGAATTGGAAGGGAACTGAGAAATTTCTTCTTAGCGTAGTCGAGGTAAGAGGACAAATCTCGTATTGCAGTATTCATTGTGAGTTTCCACGGTCAACTGCTTTCTAATTGGATTTATTGGTTTCAGGTTCTGCTGAAGTATATTCGTGAAGAGAATGTTCGCGACAATAAAATTCTCGAATTTCATCATCCAGCTGAAATGCTGCAGCTCATCGACCTTGAAATCCCCGAGCAACCGGAAAAATTGGAATCGCTTGTGAAGGTTAGGTGCAATTCTCATTGAGAAATGTGCTCATAGAGGTAACTCGAGGATGTCCTGCTGAGGGCTGAATTTTTTGCACATCCTTCACCTGCTGCGCTAATTTCTGGTCAAATGTTCATTGATTTTCATGCATACATAGATTGTGAAGTTAAAGGGATGGTCTACGTCTGAAAATCCCAAAGATCTTCCTTGTTATTATTGATCTTCCTAGTCTTCCTAGGAATTATTTTGGAAAACGCAGCTAGGTGTATACCACCACTTCAACTGCTAATCGGAACCTTTGGAACCCGAATTCTCCCCATCCACCAGGTTCCGAACTTAAGTAGGTATTGAAGATCGTAATAAGCTTATCAGCGCCTTCGAAGCACATCGCAATTTTACCTCCCATCACAGTAAGGACTTGCTTCAGACTAAATGTGAACATTATACTGCTTGTGTTATAATTATTACAATTTGTTGATGTGACTATTTTGGAAGTTCCCAATGATGTTGGTTCAGTGTAAAAACACCACAATTGGCGACGGCCAAGAAAAACGTGGTTTTCTCTTCTCTTTTTTTTGTGGACGTCGTCACTTGTGGTGTGTGTTCTGCACTCGGCGCTCTTCTCGTTTTCCGAAGTAGAGGGTGTATCATTAGGCCATGAAAGAAATGATTAGATTTTCAATTTATGACATTTTTCGTTTGGATTAATTTGAGTCCTCGAATTAGGCAAATGTGGAGATCTTCATGGACGTTAAAGAGACAATCGGAGAACTTGAACCAGAAAATAACATCGTATTCACTGCAATTGCGTGAGATTTCGAGCCATTCAATGAGCCTCTTATCGTTCTCGTCCTCATTTCGTGGCCCACTGAAGCGCTTATATGTCGGCAGTGGTTGTCATAAGGGCATGGCTGAGGCACGTAGCAAATCTCAGGCCACGATTTCACGTATATGTCAAAGGAAAGGGGTGTGCTTCTGAAAATAGTTCAAATTGTCTAATAGTTGACTAGTTGATGATCTCATCCTTCCATTTGATTCATAGCGAAGAATCTCACGTTTGGTGTATTACTATAAGTGCCATAGTTTTGTCTTCACGCGTCGGATTTCAACAACGTGCAAGGAACTAAATTAACCAGAGAACTGAAAATTTTTATAATCATGTTTCTTGAGGCCGATTCGTTTCTTTCTTACGCACTTCCATCACTCTTCTGAATGACGTTGTCCTATAGAGCCGAAGCGGCGCCGAGTTTCCATTCTAATGCCACCGAGGATTACCGCAGAAGCTTATGTTTGCTCTGCTTTGCTTAAAACGTTAGGATCAATTCTGAGAGCTCAACGATCTGCTTAGAAGTATAGAAATCCAGGAATTGCAGGGAGAGCAATTGATTTTCAGAAGGAGCTCGAAGCCGATAAGAAAGGTGACTTATTGTTCGCCGCTACACTGAGCTGAGTAAAGCCGGTGCATAGATAAGTTGAACGACCCGCAAACGTAATTTTTCGGCACAACGACTCAAATTTGAGTAGAACGACGGACGGTTTGCAATCTATGTAGATCTGCTAACGCCCTTTACAAAGCAAGATCCTCTCGGCAATTGTCGATGTTGTAGATTTCGTTGGTATCTGCGTCACACTCGCATCTTCTCGTTTGTCTCCAAGCCCACGGTGTTTTATAAGCTCGCGCAGTGTTTGAGCAACTAGAAAAATGCCGGACTTACTCATATTGTTACCAATGATTGCCCCGAACACATTTCCACATATGAATCTCGTGACCTACGTTCTACTTAGTTCTACTACAAATGGTAAAATGTCAAACTGTCGCCTATTTGGGATGCTTTTGACACTATGATATAGGTTCGATTTGAGATGGCGTTGAATTTTGACTGCCACGGTAAAAAGGGTGACCTCTCCTCCAGCCGTTCTTCGCAACTGGCTGCGTAGACCATATGCATTCACAAGTAAGGAAGCGGAGAAAAGTCGAATGCGTGGCGCATTCTAGGAAGAGATTGTTTAGCGTATGCTCATTCAATCCAGCGCATTGGCTTATGTAATGTTATTCGCAAAAGCTGTTGAGATGTTTGTGTTCATGTGTTTGAGTGAAGCCTCTTCTGGGAGCAGCAGCGCCTGGAAAGCGAAAGGCTATCGTATCCGCAAGGATTTTGTGGTCCTTATTACGTCCGTTCGGTTCCTCTTACGATACGAAAAAAATCAGTCTGAGTAGCAAAAAGTGATTTTTCCTAAAAGCTCTTCTTTCAGAGTTGTGAAGAAGTACTGAGACTTGGAGTTCGTACAGGACATCCTCGATTTTTCAATCAGGTACGATTAAATTCATTGTCAGAATACGCGAAATGTGTTCACCACAGAGACTACTGTTATTGTTTCAAAACAAAGGAAAATGCAGAAATGGCTTTTTCTGGAAAACTTAAAAACTTTAAAAGCTGGAAATTGTGACCGAATTCCTGCTGACCCAAACTTGCAGTTTTTTGAATGAGGTAGATTAATACTTTGTCGAGGCGCGCTTTTTGGCCGCACGTCCAATCTGGCAAGCGCGATTGCCGTGATTCAGCTTCGGCTCACACTGTCCCTCGCAGCTTGGCAGGTGTGATCCATAATTGGACCACGCTGTCGTTAATGGATCGAGGAATTCTGTTTCAGCTTTTACTTGAGTTGACTTTGAGTTTCAATTTAAGATCTCATGCGGTTTGGACTTGGTGTCGATGGCCGGCGAATGGCTCACAGCAACTGCAAACACGAACATGTGAGGAAATCTGCTGATCAACGTATTCTGTGCTATTCCAAAGAATTTACCAAGCTATTTTTGTGAATTAAAAAATATTCAAGGTTCACGTATGAAATCGCGCCGGTGTTTATTCTGATGGAAAAGGCGGTGATGAAACGAATGTGGGAGGCGATCGGTTGGGATGTCGATCAAGCAGACGGCATTTTTGCTCCAGGTCACTTTAGTGTTCTAGACCATATTCAGCCGGAAGCAATCAATAAATTGATTTAGGTGGTGCAATCGCAAACTTGTATGCAGTGAGCACAGCCAGACATGCACTGTATCCCCGTAGTAAATATGTTGGCTTGAAAGACGTGCCAACACTCTGTATTTTCACTAGTGAAGACGTAAGTGATCCGTTCCTCCACACATTTTCTTGTTATCAATCAGTCCCATTTGGAGGAGTGCCAAATTCAGAGTCATTATTCGATCAAGAGTGCAGCGGCTGTATGCGGTATCGGCAGTGACTTCTGTTTCAATATTCCCACCGATAATGCCGGCAAAATGATTCCTGAGGCGTTGGAACAGAAAATTATCGAAAGCAAGAAGGAGGGTCAGTTCAAAAAGGAATAAATTTAAGTAAAAAATGAGGTGAGAAAAAATAAACTACATCTCAGGATCGAGTTGTGTTATGGTGATTTCACTCAAAAACGGAAATATACTATGTAGGTGCGAACCGTTAATATAGTAGAGAAAAAGGTATGACTAAAAAGTCTGAGACAGGCGCTTCTTCCTTTCAAGGTGTGGAGGGTTGCAAGAGACAAACAGCGAGATAAGAGATACTGAACGCGGGGGAGACAGAAAAGAACCAGTGAAGAGAGAGCATGGATGCGAGCGAGGCTGATTCGGCTCAAAGGCAACAATTGCGACAGGTTCTGGGACCGTATGCAACCAGGCCCGAAGGTCGTCGGGTATACAGCACCTTCGGGGCTTGTTGCATACGGCTTCGGGTATTTGTCCCCGACGACTTTCGGGTCTTGTTGCATACGACTTCGGGGACTATACCCAAAGACCTTTGGGGTTTGTTGCATACGACCTTTGGGTATTTGTCCCCGACGACTTTCGAGGCTTGTTGCATAGATCTTCAGGTATTTGTCCCCGACGAGTCTTGGGTCTTGTTGCATACGAGCTTCGGGAACATATACCCCGAAAGTCGTATGCAACCAGCCCCGACGACCTTATGCAACAGGCTCCGAAAGTCGTCGGGAACAAATTTCTGAAGACCTTCGGGGCTTGTTGCATACGGCCCCTGGAGGGGTTCGAAAGGGGGGAGGGGTACTCAGTGGTACGCCAGGTGTGAAAAAAGCAAAGAAATCCGGCAAGAAAATGTGGAACGAGGACCACCTCGTTTGGCCATTGATCTT
>KZ345511.1:32604-43799 GCA_002352805.1 Teladorsagia circumcincta
TGAGGAGTTGGTTCTGACGTGATGAGGGTGGAAGGGGAACATGTTTGATGGGGGACAAAAAGTGATAACAGCTGATAAGAGCTGATAAGAGGCGCCAAAACGCGAATTTCACGGAATTCACAGCGGGTGTTCCAGCAGCGATGAGGAGTTGGTTCTGACGTGATGAGGGTGGAAGGGGAACATGTTTGATGGGGGACAAAAAGTGATAACAGCTGATAAGAGCTGATAAGAGGCGCCAAAACGCGAATTTCACGGAATTCACAGCGAGTGTCCCAGCAGCGGTGGGGCGTTGGTTCCGGCAAGTGATGTGGAGGGGGGAACGGGAACATATTTGGGGGGGGACAAAAAGTGATAACAGCTGATAAGAGCTGATAAGAGGCGCCAAAACGCGAATTTCACGGAATTCACAGCGAGTGTCCCAGCAGCGGTGGGGTGTTGGGTCCGGCAAGTGATGTGGAGGGTGGAACGGGAACATATTTGGTGGGGGACCGAAAGTGATAACGGGTGATAAGAGCTGATGAGAGGCACCAAAAAGCAAATTTCACGGAATTTACAGCGGGTGTTCCAGCAGCGGTGGGGCGTTGGTTCCGGCAAGTGATGTGGAGGGTGGAACGGGAACATATGTGGTGGGGGGACCGAAAGTGATAACGGGTGATAAGAGCTGATAAGGGGCGTCCGAATGCAAAAGTCACGAAATGTATGGCACACGGCACAGCAGCAGTGAGGCGCTGTCTTCCGATTATGATGTAGAGGGTGGGACGGAAACACATCTGATGGAGTTCGTAAAGGGTAACAGCGGATAGGGGCTGATAAAAATTGTTGGAAGGGAAATGTCGCGTCATTGGCAGCGCAAGCATCAGCAGCATTGAGGCGTTGTTTAACAGTTGCAATATAAAGGGACGACGGAATTACTGATGAGCATCAGTAAGTGATGACAACTGATGGTGGGTGATAAGGAGCGTTGAAGGGCAAATTCTACTGAAGTTCTTATCCAGATGCGCGATAAGGGGACATCTCTTCTTTTCACGATGTTGTCGTGATTCATCGGCCGCTAATCTGCACGAGCTTCCTGAATGGTCTGTCTGTGGACGATAATTATTGGTATTTTTATCTCTTCACAGGCATTGGAGGTTATTCGACCGTTATACCATCCCAACATCCAATGCATGGCAGGTGATTACGCTGAAGGCTGATAAGAAGCAGCCCAAGTATTACATTTGCTATGCAAAGGTCATTCGGCTGCTAGAGTTTGTTAGTTCCAGAAAAATGATAGATGTTTATTGGTATTGCCGATCGTGAGAGATTACTGCTTTATCATCTGCTTTCGTTGATAACATCAGTCGAATCCATTGAAAGCGCTGTTTTTCAAAATAGCCCTGCTATACTCAGTTGCACTGTCTACGTTCACGTGCGCGCGAGAGCGAGCGGAGCAAAACTGGTAATTACATAAATCTCCATGATCGACAAAACACTGCCTTTCAGCAGGAAGCGCCTGGTTGCCGGTTGTTCAGAAATTCTCAGCTTTTGAGACAAAAAACCTGAACAAGTCCACTCCGAGCAGGCCCGGATCATCGGACTACCTCTCGTTCAGTTGGGTAGACAGCAACAGAGGCTGATGGTAGCCTGACGGCTACAGGTATGCTGACTAAACCAGGTGGCTTAGAACCTTCTATGACATGCGTGAAGACTTGTGATGGACCTCCTTCGTATTTCGAGGAATGGCGTTCTCGAGATAAAGTCAACTTTTCCATGTTTCCACCGGCAAGCCTAACCAATTGGCAACTTTATTGGTCATCAACACAAGTGGAGCTCGTTGGCAGCAGCTCCTTGTGAACAAAGCGTTTGCAACCAGTCCTGAAAATTGCCTCCTAGGTTGCAGTGCTGAAATTGGTGTTGGAATCTTTAGTTTTACAAGTCCGAGCCAGTGGTGCTTTCGTGTATGGTTAATATGAAGACTCCACCTCTTGTTACCAACAATGAAGTTGTCGGATCAAATGCGACGCGGGCGGTAAATCAAAATGTCCATGCCGAATTTCGTCGTCTCAACAGCCTGTGGTCAGTCAATCGCGAAATATTGTTTCGCCATAATTCCTCTTCTTTTCAAGGCGGTAATGAGGAACCGCTACTGCGCTCTGATAACGCGGGAAGTGTTCTGCCAGGTCCCACGCATTGCACAGTGGGTTTTTTCCATACAGCTTCAGAATACACTCGTCATTCAGTGTAGCAGGCCGACCACATTTGGTGTTTTTTCTCAAGTACTTGGGCCTGTGCAGCCAGACCAATGCCATGTTTTAGAAGACAACTAGGAGGTCCATTGCAACAACTAGGCCTCTTACAGCGTCGCATCCATCAACACACTTTCCGGTTCCACAAAAACTGGAGCAGTCAAGCATACTATCTGTGAAAGTGGACTTTCACAGATGTAATCGCTGTGAAATGTCACGGCAGAAATCACACACGTCCTACAATGGATGTTTCAAAATGATCCTTGCAGATTCTTTCGGCAGGAGGACATCTAAGACAAGCACTTGTGTAACATTATCATTTCACTTTTTGCTCAAATTTTTCCTTTGGACGATGGCTAAGAAATCCGTGGGTGTACAAGTTTTACGCCATCAAAGTATGATTCGACTCACTTCAGCGACCAAGCTCCATGTCACGAAAAATTCACCAGCAAAAATTGTGAGATCGCACTGAAAACCTCTGACCTCTCCTCTAAACTGCTCTTGCCACAAGTCATCTAAGTGCTGCTTATCCGAGTCAACGCGGCACGCTGAGAAGGAGAAACGATCAGAAACTATGAAAAAATACTGACTGTGGGAGTACAAATTTGCCTGCGCACAATTGCTACAACTTTGTGAGAATGAGGAATGTGGGAGCCGGACATATTGGACAGTGAAATATATTGGCGTTCGTTGATGCAATAGGCCTAGACCAGATTCAATTCTTGCTTCCGATATCGCAAGGTCCCTGCCTCGCCTCCCCAGAACTGGACGATTCCCTTATATTTGATTGAATATTAAGGCGGTGTTGGTTTAATGATTCTGTAGCGGTTCTACGCCAATTTGAATTGAATAAGGTGTTGAGCAAGAAATAAAATTGCACTGTCACTTTCCTCTTTCTAGCGCTATAACTTCCTTCATATTCAAACTTTTACGTCGAAGTGATTTGATTCAAAAAACTCAAATTATTCTCTTTCCAACCATGACTAAATTTCCTTCCAAAGTTGATTTAATGAAAATTCAGCACGTTGGAACTTTTTTTTTCAGTGCAAATGCGACTTCTCAACCTTCAGACGATCATCATTATGTTCGAAGACATTCATTTGAAAGACTGAACACGGTATGACAAATAAAGGATTCAAGCTTTTTAGAAAGAACCTGAACGTTCCTGAGAGTCAGCATTTTAAAAATTAGTCCCGTTGGGACTTTTTTGGTGGGGCATTCTTCAAGCCATTTTCTTGAAAACACGATTTTTTTGGGTCTCACTGGCCATAACCTCCACGGAAAGCAATTTCTCGTTGAAATTAGGATGAGTTAGAAAGCTTCGACCATGCGATTGCAGCGGCATACCCCAAATTGGTGTGCGTCATGCCTCGGCCGCGCTTATGATTCGCTGGTTTGTTTAAAAGCTCATTTAGAAGGAAGCTTAGGTTTATAGATGATATGGTATAGTGCTGCTGCTTCTGGAAGTCTTCCTTTTCATGACTGCGTCTATGTTGGGAGACTGGACCCTCCGTACCACCATCAATGATCAATAAGAATCCCACTGCCGACCACCGAGAGAGTACGACCCCCCCCCTGAAACCTAAACCAAGTGCGACACCCTCGTTTATACTTGTCCCAACAAAGGGTTCACCCTGCTTCCAGGTGGAAGAGCCGTGGACCCAACACATCATGTCTTGGTGGGAGGAAGAATTTACCAACTTCAACATCATGTGTGTCCTGTTGTATACCAGTCGCATGAGAGTCTGCCATTGCCCTTTCAGTAGTGGAACATCTCATTGTTCGGGAAGAAGAACAAGAAAATCTCTTTCAGTTCACCGGCTAGAGACACCTATGAGCTACTGACCGGCCTACCAAGAGCCAGTTTTTCGAATCTGTGTCGAAATCTTAGTTTTCTCTTGGAATTTCGCATCTACATAAGTGATATTGGCAGCTCAGGTTACGAATTCCGATGAAAAATGTGGAAGTAAAAGCTACTCATAGTGTTCGAATGAATGACTTTCCGATAGCTCCAGTTTACGCCACTTCGGCGCCATTCAGAGCTCCTTTGGCGTGACAACTTTTTTCCACTATATTCCGATGAAAAATGTGAAAGTAAGAGCTACTCATAGTCTTCGAATGAACATGAAATCTATCATTGACATTGGCGCTATTTGAGCGGATTTGGAATTCCAACCTAAATGCAAAAATTTTGTCATCACGAGGGATTGAACCTCGGACAATTTTTTCGGCGTTTTTCACTTTTACGGGGCCGCTCAGCGATAACGGACCACGGTATTGAGGCCCGTGAAAAAGCTTCTATAAGATGCGGAAAACCGTTTTGAAAAAGCTTCCCACACCTTGAACGACCTCCATTATAAGGTACACCTTTGCTGCATTGACTTTCATCCAACAATTTTAGCTCATTTTGCAATTTTGTTCCCAAGTGGGAGCAGTTTCGGAATCTTCTTCCCAACAAATAGAAAATTTCATAGCGAATTTCAACTTTAGCGATTACATGCTTATAAACTTGGCGCTGAAGACTGCACTCCTTGTTGAATAGTGGATCGCTCGCTGCCATTTCACAAGGTTCCTTTGGGAAACCTACCTTTTGCCCTGAATCGATATTGTGTTAATAGTAGAACAAATGCGCAAAGGCTATATATCCCCAAAACTCCAACCGTTCAATTCTAAATTTGCATGCGGTACGCTCTTATTACCGTGATTTCTGGCCATCTTGTACACTAATAGCATACCAACCATGCACCGGTTCTTCTGCTTGCTTGCTCGTTTCCTGTATGAGAAAAACTGCGACAGAGCGAGCACCCCGAAAGGGACGGCTACTTATGCTCGGCGTCGAAGACTGCGAAGCTCTGGAAAGGAAGCATTCATTCACCAAAGTTTTGTGTGAAGGAAAGTTATAAGCAGTCGTGGTGAATATGGCTCCTAATGAAAATGGTTTTATAGAAAATGCGTAATTTTGAAAATCAATGTTATCAGTGCTTATTTCTCACTCGACCCAATACCGAATAGCTCACTCACTTGTAACGTTGAGTCTAAGTCTGAGTGTCGCGACAAATTCTGAGAGCAATATCTATTCAAGTTGAGTGGAGCATTTATTCGTCAGAGGGTTGACACAGCGAATACGGAGCTTGTTAATCCCGCGGAACAGGCCACAAATTGAGAACATTACCGCTTGAGGTCTGGACACGAAGCTTTCAACTTTTTACTCGTCAGCTTCAGCTATTTGTTTGAGCTTAGAGGAATCCTTTTCGGAAATATCATGATCCTTTTTCACCAATAAATCACTGGATTGAGACCCTTCGTTCACAACAAGAAGGACAAAAACAAAAAAAATTGCATTTGTTCTGGTAAACAGTTCCAAAAACCGGGGAGACTGGAACGCGTTCAAATTCCCGCCGCGCGTCACTCTGCTAGCGGCTGGAACTTGCCGGGACCTCTGGATGCCGTCACCAGGAACCCTTTTTGACCATTTTTTTTGATTGCACCATACCCTGCCTTCAGCTCCGCCCAAATTACTTTCAACTGTCCATGGACTGAGTTTTTGTGAGTTTGTTTCTCTTCGGGAACTGAATCTTTTTGAGTAAAACATTTTGTGTGTTGCCTCTACTAATCACAAGTGACACATTCGTGTCGAAAAAAGAACGCAAGAAGTTTCCGGGAATTCCTTCAATCTTATTTTCGTCCTTTTATGTGAGCAAAATCAGAAGTATCAAAGAGGTCCGTTTTTTTGTCAGCTCAGGATTCCTCAAATTCTTTGGGAGGGTGCTCATTCTGTGCGCATTAGATGGCGAATTGAGATACTACAATGAGAAGGGACGTATCTATCAGATCGAACTGTTCAGCCGTGATGAACTTTGTTAGTATCTCGAACGGACACTCGCATTGCAACATCTTACGCAGTAAACTTCGGGATCTTAAAAACGGACGGCTTGTAAAAACTCGCGGTCGTCAACTACGTGGTTTTCTTTCATTTCAACGATCTAGAGAGTTTATAAGAAAACCAGTCGGATCGCCCAGCTGCCGCCGTGCCCTCCTAATTCTTTTAGGATCGCCCGGCTTCGCCGGTCAATGCACTTTTCAATGGTCAAGTAATTGTAAGTGTAATTGTTTATTACATAGGTATAAATCCTTGTGTTAAACATAAAAAAACAACAAAACATAACGGTGAAAAATTCAGAAAACAAAAACTGAGCCGATATGAGATGAGGTGTCTTAAGAGAAGAATATAAATCGATACCCATGGCAAGTACACATAGAATGCAGAAAAAACGAGAACTAGGATTTTGGATACTTTTCCAGGACTGCTTTGAGTGAACTTAATCTGTCATCATTAGCTCCCAATTTGAGCAGTCTATCCAACCCCGAAAATGTCCTATTTACGAAAAAATGCCGCCTAACATTTGGTTTGGCTCCTCCTACCGATATTTTCTTTGAGCCTCCTTCAGTCACCGAATTTTCATGTTTAAGGAGACCACTAGGTTTGAATGCAAGATACCCATGGAGGATTTTGAAAAGAGTGATGAAGTCAAATTTCCTCCTCCTTATGGTTAGTGCTAAGCTTTCACGGTTAAGTTGGTAGTGAGTGTTACGAGTGTTAGAACAGGTTAATCAAGTGTAATTAGAGCAGCCAGCATCACGTAGAACGACCGAGAGTGTGCTCTTTCGGTGTTTATGCTTATGGGTGTTTTCACAATCACGTTATAATAATACCTCAGTACTGGGTCGATCTGACTCTTGTAAGTTTTTGCTCTCTCTCCCTCCCCTTCCCCCCCCCCCCACTCCTCCCTCCTATCTTCCCCTCCACCTGCCACGGCAACACCATGTAAAGGATGCAGAATCTGCTTTCAGTAAGTGATATAGCCGTGCGAGTGTTATCATAGTCATGATCGCCATCAACATCACAGCCCTTCGAACTACCCGATTCAGTTGGTATTCTGAGGACGGACAGAACGACATTCACACGGATAAACCAACACACCAAGCAATTCATATAATGAAGTGATCGCTCTAATTTCACTTCGTTTTTTTTCAAAACAATACAATCTTGAAATTTCATGTACACGAAGAGCTGCAGAAGCGCTATAGAAATAAACAACTAAATGGGTTCATTAGTAGGAGCTATCAAGAGTGGAAGTCCAGCATGAAATAAAAGTACGTTGTGGTGTGTCGATTACTGCCCCTGGGGCCGGATGCAGCAAGTCTTAGATGGGGGATGAGTCCTTAAAACGCTCGATGTTGCAACTCTCGTGGTTAAGGATAGGGGAGAGTTCAGTGGTGCTGAGTTTTGGGGATCCACCTCCTAGGGGCTTGCTGCACCTGGCACTTGGTTAGCTATCACAAGTGAATCGGATGCAAGAGGTAACCAAGTAAGGCAGTAGAAATGATACCTCTCACCCAATCGCCTGTACTTTTAACATTTTTTGTTTACAACACATTGGGAGTTCTTCATAATATTGAAAGCAACGGTATTACGTTGACGTGCATTCATTTTCCTTATGTTAGTGGTCATTGCAATGTGATTAGATTGTATGCAGGTAAGGGTATGTTCAGGGTCCTTTCGGATCAGGATATCAACGAGAAAGTTAGGGAATACATATTAGACCCTTTCTAGATTTTGATTTCCACCTGGGAATAATGTTGCGTACGGAACCTTCAGTCCAAGAAGATCCTACAAACCAGGGTGAATAACTCTCGAGGAAATCCTCGACACGTTGTCGCAAAAACGACAACGGTCAAGAAAAGCCATAAGCAAATGAAGCGGCTCGTCGCTTATACGGGGTTCGAGATGGGTGTACTACAATATAGATTCTGTCAGTAGCTCATCATCATATAACACCTTTCAATCGAGTGGACCGCTTTGAGTGACGGTCAGATGCATGGCGTATGAGACGATAGCGGGCGACGTCGATCGTCACTTTTCATATCGCCTACGCTGGAAGGTTGTATTCTAGATACAGTTCTAGCGTTGCCCACGAAATATTCTGCAACGCTGAGGAAGCAAGCGACTTTTTGAGAGCTCAAAGATGGTCCTCGATAGATCCTCGATCTTATTCTCCTCGAATTTCTCCTCAATTTGAAGATTTGGAAAGAAGCTAAATAGATTATCAGATAGTGCAATCCTTCCGTTTCCCAAAACTATCCTTACTTTTTTGATCGTCCAATAAATTAGAGAGATATCGCCTTGTGAGTGGCAAAAACTCGCATGAGAATGTCACCGTCCTCGATGCTGACTCGACGAAATTTGAGAGACCTTATATCTTTGCATGGAAGGCTTTCAGAGCATTTTCAGTACTGCTTTGCAGTAGCGGGTCTAGCTCTATCTAAGCCGACCGAGTGCTATTCAAAAGGTTCGAAAATCGGGGAATTGAACCTTTTCATGGAGGGTGTACATTCCGGTGGTTTTGAGAGGGCATCAGCAAATCTGACCCAGGGACAAACCGCGCAGCAGCTATCGCGAAGTCGGCCGTTGGTCGATACAGGCTGTTACGATGCTCTTCTATGAACTTCTCAAAAATTCGCATTGGCATGAACAACTCTGTTAGATTGCAAAAACTCTGTCCGGTCCGGAATTGAACTCGGGTCTCGCATGTGACAGACGCGGATACTCACCACTAAACTACCACTACACTACGTTTATGGAAGAGAATCAAAATAGGAGCGGTCGTGCCAAAACTTCGATTTTAGGGGGGGGGGGGTCGCACTTCTGCTACCACGTGCTCGACACGATTTCCACCCTGTTACAGACCCTCCCTTTTTACTGTTAATCAGCTGCGATGCTCTTTGCAGGAAAACTTTTCGGAGATGAGGGATCGGAGCACCTATATATCGATTTCTATCGCTGTACCGTTATGAAATTGAATTGAAGTGTGAATTTTAATTGTTTTTCTCTGTAGCTTGGCTGTACTTTGACAGTGAGTTGAGTTTCGCACAACAAGAAGGACTTGCTCTTTTACAATTCACAGCTCCTCTATGGCGATAGTGTACTAATGTATTATACCTTCCATTTCAATCATTGGTGCACGGTGCCGAGTTGACTGAAGTTATTAGGTCGTCGGAAAAGTCTTTGCGCATTTTCTTTTTCATCTTGAAAATGTTTAGGGAGTGTTCTGAAACATCCACTGTAAGACTTGTGTATGTGAGCGATAGTCAATGCTCGTTCCAGAACATTTCTGCCGTGGCATTTCACGCCATTATAGCTTTTACCGAAAGTACTATGTTTGACTGCTCACGCTTTTGCAAACCTAGAGAGTGCATCGATGGAAGCATCGCTACAAAAAGCTTAGATGTTACAATGGACCTCCAACTTGTTCTTCACAATATGGCAACTATTTGGTTGCCAATAGTCAAATACTCGAGAAGAAATTATAAATGTGATCGGCCTGCTACACTGAATGATGAGTGTATTCGAAAGCTGTAAGGAATGAGATCTCGGTGCAACACGTGGGAATTGTCAAAGCGTTCCCCGCTTTATCAGAGTGCAGTATCGGTTCCTCAATATCGCCTTGAAAATAAGAGGAATTATAGCGAGACAATACTCCACGTCTGACTGACCACAGGCTATTAAGGCGACGAAATTTTGCATGGATATTTCGATATACCGCGTGATCCGACAACATTGTAGGTGGTAGTATGAAGTGGGTTCTTCATGTTAGCCATACACTAAAGCCCCGCGGTCTCGGATGTGGAACCAAAGATTTCAACGCCCATCAAAGCCCTGTCACATGGAAGGCAACTTTTAGGAATGGTGAAGCTGCAGAGCATCGCCTTGCTCACGAAGAGCTTTTGCTAACGGACTCCGGAATTGGCGACCGACAATGTTGGCAGGTGGTTCCTCGCCGGCACTACATTTGCAAAACACGGAGAAGAAGGGTCATCAAAAGTCTCCACGGTCGTCATAGGATGCCCTGGAGCACCTGGTGTACTCAGCAAATCTGGTACTGTTAGACTAACATCAGCTTCTGTCGCTGACGAATCACTTGAAACTGAGGTAGTCCGATTATCCAGACCTACTCGTTGTAGACTTTCTCTGAATTTTTGCCTCGAAAGTTTAGGATTTCTTAACTACCGGCTACCAGAGGGTACCTGCTTGAAGGCGTTGTTTCGTCAATTATGGCGGTGTACATAGTTGATAAATGTTGACTGTGCCAAAAAAGAAGAGTGAATTGGAAAAAGTTGTCAAATGCTCGAAAACTTTTCCGACAACCTGACACATTATCTTTTCAAGTTACTCAACTCCTACTACTGGAGTAGAATGAGAACATCCCTTCAACTGCTGCGACACTCACAGTGGGTCAATCCTGCTTCCTTCACCTGATATGATAGGCGCATATCACACTCACATACAGGGGGGGGGGGGGTGGCAGAATAAAGGCACCTTACCTATTACTCAAACTAGCAAGCTTTAACTCGCATAGGCTGCCGTAGTCCATGGAAAATTCCGCCAGATTATTCCTGAGATGTCCCTCCACACGCAGAGGCAAGCCCCTGTTTACTGCCCACACCGTCTTCAGAATAAGACGTCATCTGCTATCACCTTCAACCTCAACGAGACCTATCGTAATCGCTCCAGCTTAGAGCTGCTACATAAATTTTTCCTTCGGTTGAATGGTGGATAGCTTCCCAGAGGCTGCAGCTCTGAGTGTGCAAGACCGTTTGAGATCAGCGTTTCAAATAATTTCGTAATGGTCCACGAGGACCACATTGGGCTCGAACCGTGCACAACTTCCCATGGCAAATTCTCCTGGGGCCGGGTGCAGCAAGCCCCGAGATGAGGATGGGTACCCGTCCCCAGCGCGGGGACGGGTACCCACTCCCAACTTGGGGACGGGTCCCCATCGCGGGACAAACCCCCAAGCTAGGGGACATATACCCATCGCGGGGACAAGCTCCCAAGCTCGGGGACGAATCCCCTAGTGTCGGCTAGGGGGGGTTGTTCCCGGCGGGCAGGGGCGAGGGGGGCTGCCGGGA
>KZ345511.1:44996-55215 GCA_002352805.1 Teladorsagia circumcincta
GCTCGTTAGAAGCTGGTGCGTTCTCCAACGCCCAGGGGATTAACTTCCGTGGGCAGGAAGCTTCTGAACGTTGAAACTTCATGTCTAGGGCTCTGACTACATCCAGGAACACATTGCTAGGAAAATTGGAATTTCACTTTCGCAAAAGTGCTGGGATGCGGTAAGCTTGTGCAGCGGTCACCGCCAGGAAGATTCCTGACGATGCAGCGCTGGAAATGGAGTTTATCATGATGGGTGCCTTGTATAGTCTTTATACATGAAGTTTCAACGTTCAGAAGCTTCCTCCCAAGGAAGTTGTTCCCCTGGGCGATGTAGAACGCACCAGCATCTAACGAGCTGTACCCATGGTCGCCCACACTTCCTCGATGTAGAGGTCAAATTTTTGATCTGGCTAGGAAAATGTCGAAAGGGGTACTATGGCCTCCTGAAGGCGATGGTCACACTCTCTCGGTGAGAAAACGCCTCGTCCGTGTGGCGCGTACGCTAGAGTGTGACAGTGCAGAAGTCGAAATGTTCAAGGAAATCATCGGAAAATAACAGCAAAGTAAGCTCTCACCAATACTTCCGAGCGACCGGTACCATAACATTGCTCGCAAATTGCGCCCTCCGCTTCAAGAAGCCCGAAACACTGCTGTAGATGCTCCGCGTCGTGACGTCGGGGACGAATCCCCCTAGTCTTGGCTAGGGGGTTTGTCCCCGGCCGGCAGAGACGCAGAGCGTCGACGGCAGTGACCGTTTCGTATGGTCGCGTCACAGAAACCATCGAAAGATGATGGGTCCTGTCACGAATTAAGGGATTAGTCCCCGAGCTTGGGAGCTTGTCCTCGCGATGGGTATATGTCCCCTAGCTTGGGGGTTTGTCCCCGCGATGGGGACCCGTCCCCTCACCCGCGATGGGTATATGTCCCCGAGCTTGGGAGCTTGTCCCGAGCTTGGGAGCTTGTCCCCGAGCTTGGGAGCTTGTCCCCGCGATGGGGACCCATCTCCAAGTTGGGGGTGGGTACCCATCCCCATCTCGGGGCTTGCTGTACCCGGCCCCTGATGTCGTCGCTGTGGAAAACTGTTATGACATTCGCTGATAGACAGGAGTGTGCTCTTCATTATTCATTTGGGAGCATACGGTCAAAGTTCAGCAAAGTGTGATTAGTGCCATTTTGAACGTAGAGTGAAGCGTCTTTTTTTGGCCACCCCTGTATATACTGATAGACTCCTTTACTTTTTTTAGAATTCAGTAGATATGGCTATCTAAGAACAAAGGTGTGAATATGCTGTGCAACACTGTCTGTCTGGAATGGATACATTCTGTGTCGTCAAGGCAGAATATGTAGTAGTGCGGTCTCACATTATGTGAATTAACGGCGTACGCTGGTATTTTCAGACGACAAAAAAGCTCCTCTTCTCCTCAACCAATTATTCAAACAGCCAGTTACGAGTTCCGTGCAGAGTGTGACCTGTTCGAGCAATTACCTCTACAGTTCTTTTGTGAATCGTTTTCGAATTGCTGCAGTCAGCCTATTCTAGCGCTCCTGGCTTTTGCGTATGTTTGCGCAGTGAATCTAGATTTATTACCACGTATAATAGATTTGCATCGTAACGACCTCTTATGTCGTGACTCTCTCTGAATTGAGCATCTAGCGACGAGTTCCATCTTCGAAGAAGACACCGCCATCGATTGAGCAGTATTTCGGGCAGATACCACGCTCTCCTGCAGGTCCAGGCTGACCTGGTTGTCCGGGATGTCCGGCATTTCCAGGCGCTCCTGGCTGACCATCCTGTCCACGAGGACCCTTCTCTCCAGGTGTTCCTGAACAGAATTTGACTTCCGAATGCTGACAAACTCTAAAATCATAACCTAGTGGCCTCCAGAAAAAAAAATTCACAAACCTGGTGCACCAGGATGTCCGGGTGCTCCATTTGGTCCAGGTGGCCCTTGTGGTCCAGTGGGTCCTGGAGGACCAGGTGGTCCAGGAACGAGAGGTTCGGAAGGAGCATTTGCTCCTGGCTGTCCTGCAGCACCCGGTTGTCCTGCTTTGCCTGGTGGTCCAGGAGGTCCCTTTGGTCCTGGGGGTCCTGGGGCCGCGTCGTTTCCTGGTGCTCCAGGGTTTCCAGGAGTTCCAGGCTCTCCTGGTGGTCCAATTGGTCCTGGAGGGCCTGGTCGTCCCTGAGGACACGGCTTGCAAGGAGGAATTGGAATCGGGTCGCAGGGCTGAACAGGTGGCCGTCCAGGATTTCCGGGGATGCCAGGCGCTCCTGGATTTCCTGGTCTACCAGGGTTTCCGGGCATTCCTGGAGGGCCAGCTTGTCCACCAGTGCAGCACGCCGCACAATTGCCCAACCCGGCCTGCCTTGCCGTCCTGTTCGATTGTTGTGAGATTGTTTTGAGTTGTCCAACTTCTGACCAGATATCTCTAGCCGAGTCCTGAACAGCCGAAAATCACCCAACCCATAAACGCCAACAAAGAAAAGCAAATTGGCTCACCTTACAGAAGTTAATCTCACTGTGCATAAGTCGCTTCACATGATGCACATAGTTATAGACCATCGGCAGTGTTGTGCATACTGAGATGACGGCCACTACTGAGAAGGTGACGGCCGAATAAGTGACGAAACGATAGGCCTTGATGCGGTGTTCCAGATTCATGCCGACGCCGCTCTGAGTGCGTTGGCGCGCTCTGCGAGATGCCATCTCCATTGCGGGCCTTTTATGTGACTCGCTGCCGCCGTTTTTTCCAAGTATTCTCAGCGCCACCTCGCCCTGGTCTCGCCCACTGCTCGGCCAGTCATCGCAGTCGTTTTTGTTGCGTGGTAGTTCGACCGAATTATGGTCACACTATTCACGCTTACTGACGCAAGCACTAACTGTAAACTTTCGCTCATTAGTGAAGAAGATGAATGTCGCAATGTTCACATATAAAGTTACAAAGCACTGAATTTCACCGCCATACGAAGAGTTCCAACTTGATGAGTAACTGCTTGTGAGAAAACGGTGCAACCTGGTCACTTTTGAGACTTGTCTTCCTTCTCCCACTCCCTGCGGCCTCATGTTCATGAAGCTCAGACAAGGATTGAGCCAAAGGTCCTTTAGATAAACAATACCATGGTTAACGGCAGAAGCAAAAGTAGAACACAAATGTGGATGTTCGCCAATCTCCTCCCATTTCCAAAGATCCTCTGGCATTTCCACGCATTGCAGTTTCGATATGATTCGAAAAAAATTGCCCGGGAGTGGTCTCCTTCTTCTTTCTAACCATGAAAAGCGTCATGTGATTCAGATTCATTCAAAATTTTCGACTTCCGCACCAATAACGTGTTGTGAAAATAGACCTTTTCTGCAGTAGGTGTCTGCTACTGACTACCCGCAGGAAGTTGTAACGGAAGGTTTCGTTGATTTGCAAGAAATTTGACTCAGGCTCTGATTTCTCAGATTTTCAAAAAGATGCCATCGAGGGAATATAGGCCTGACCTAACCATGGAAGCTGTCTGTAATGAAGAGGAGCGATTATATCAATGAATAATTTTGTGGAACCCTTTAGTGAAACCCTTTAGTGAAACTTTTTATACGAGCTTTCACAGTTTCTTGTTATCGATGATTCATTAGCCGTTTTAGACGTGTAAAACTTCTTCATTAGGTAAAAATTTCGGCAAAAACTTTTCAACGCCACATTGTGTTCGGAGGAGGAGAAGATTGGCACGCTTCCACCTTTGCTTTTGCTTCTGTCATCACCAGTGGTCTCAGTTGCACTCACGACATTTTTGCTGCAAACGTCACGCGGTGACCAAAGGTGTCACCTCGTGCTTCAATTGTTCCGTCCTTGCTTCGTACTCAGCGGGCTTACATAAGAGATACAAAGAGCGACCTCAATCACGGCTGTCGTGATTATCACACGAGCTCTTCGGCAGACACTTGGACTGATCTCTCCTATGAACCTCGTTCTGATGGTACCATCTAGCAGACAATCCCCCTGAAGAGTAAAGTGGCTTTTTTTTTACTGAACTGATAGTTAGCTCTTCCTTGTGCTTTTATGATGTGACCAGCACACTTAAAACATTCATCAATATTGGTCATATAAAGTCAAGAAAGAGCCAAGCTTTCGGTAGGTTTCCATCCAAGTCTTTGTGGACCTGAAAGCAACTTGCTCCTTGCATCGTACGTTGGTACTCGCGTCTTCTCATTCCGGAGCGGTCTACGTCAAATTAATCATCCCAGAGGAATGGAAAGCCTGGTTCGTTCAGGGCTGAATAAGGGGGCATATGAACTCCTATCCATACATGTGGTAACTGGCTCCAGTTTTATCAACGTCACCTCCGTCATCCTCTCCCTTTTGGTATATGATATTATTTAAAAAGAGTAGTTGGGTGTGTCCTTTATTGCGAACCATGCGCATGTGGAATTCGCAGCCTTTTCATGGGAGCCAAAAAAAGACATTTTGCCCATGTCGCACTTCGGCCCTTTTTTCTTCGCAGAGATTGCCGTCGTTGACGGAAGTTCCTCAGCAAAGTATGGAATGAAAAGCCTGGTTCGTTCAGGGCTGAATAAGAGGACATATGCACCTGTATAAGTAGACGCAAGCTCTCCTCTACTACCCTCAAATCTTCAGATATGACGTCATCTGTCAGTCGAGCTAAAGGAGGCATATCGTAACTGCTTAGTTCAGACAACTCCTACATAATTTCTTAAATCGACTTAAGTCGGAAAATTTCCTGAGGACATTAGCTTTGACTATGCAAGGCATCTCGAAACCTGTCTTTCGTAAAACTTCGTAACGGTACACTATCTGCCGAGGACCCCATTGCGCTCGACCAGTGCACAATGTTTCCGGGGCAACATTTCTAATGCCGTCCACTTAAATGGCTACTATGAAGAATTTCTTATTAAATGGAATGTGCTCTTCAATTTTAACTTGGGATCAGTCGCTTTGAATTGAGCAAAGTGTGATTAAGTCCATTTGAAAACGGAGACCAAATACCTTTTCCTATTGCCTTCCCCCCCCCCCTACATTATACCTTAATTGGTACATGTGAAGAAAGGAAGTGTTGCGTCACGGGCCTGGGATAAAGATGAGGGTTTGCGTATACGCTTGTGTACACTTATGTACCTCTTTGTGGAATTGAATACTATTTCATGCCGAATTTTGTAGAGAAAAATTCATTAGCCTCTCATGCGTCTCTCTAGTCGATCAGTTTCTTGTGCGTGTAACTTTCTTGAGCACCACTTCCTCAAAATCTACTCACTGCGATCATGTTGCTGAAATTAGAACGCGATTGCGGACGTGAAAAATAAAGGAAGAGAAGGAATCCTGCATTCGGTCAATGTTCTAGAAGCTCAAGAATGATGTGCTCCTTCTGAAAGTGACTGTTATAAGAGGCTACGGAAAAAAGCCAGAGTTCCAAAAGCGAAATCGGGGCCTGAGAATCGAGATTGAAGCGTTGGGAGGATTAAAATGAAAGCAATGCATGCCGCGGCTTGAAGGTTGGCCATCACCAAGCACTTAATTATCATTTGTCATTGATGTCCTTGTTCCTGTTCAAGTAACTTTGAGTTTAGGACCAGCGTTGCTGCAGTTTTTCTTCAGTTAAAACATTCCACTGAAGGACGTCGGCCGTTTTCCGACAACTCTACAAGAGGTAATCATCTACGAGGTCGCCTATCTCATTTCCTTTACCGCTAGTAGCTATCGAATTAGCTTTGGCTGCGTCTTGGATTTACGATTGTCTGACGACATAGGTTTTTGTTGGTGAACTTTAATCGCAGACACTGGTGTCAGGCGTGCTAGAGAAGTGCATCGCAAACGTGCTCATCGCTACTACGTAGTTGAAATAAATTTTCAACGAAGTACCGAATCGAAGGAATTCGTATCGATCAAAGTCGGTTCCACTTCGACCACGAGTTTTTCATCACGCTTTCTTCATTTCACCTATGTGACGTATCCATCCACGTAATAAAGACTTCTTCACAATACCAATCATGACAAATGTTCACAGCAATTTGATATGATTGCTATACGTCGCTGTCGTTCGCTTCACTAAATGACCTGTTTTCCTACGGACGATGAGCTGGATACTTTTGTGATTTGGCTGTAGAATTTCAATGAATAATCTGAGAAGAGAAGGAATGAAATGGTGGATTATTTAGGGAATTGTGAATGGCAAGCTCCTTCGGAGCTTGCATCGAATGTTCAGAAAAAATTAGAAAAATTCTATTGCGGACTTGAACCAGCTAGACCCTTACGCAAAGTACCACACTTTGGCATTTTATTGCGTCGTCACGGCAAATTATATCAAGGCAGTATGCATGCGGAAGTGCTATTTGGAGGACTGGGAAGATAAAAGCGTTGACTTTAGCGTCCATGAATGGAGTAATAATTCTCGCTTTCACCATAGGCTTCGATTCTAGACTGGCTACCATACAGTGCTTGGGGCATTGCATACCTCACGCGCTCACTGGTCTATGACTGGCTGGTTTGCGTCTGCTTACAGTAACCCGCGTGGTGGCAGCCAATCACGAACAAGTGGGCGTGTCGGCAGCATATGGTGCTGTCACGCTTACAGTCCATATCCCAGCGTCAGGGTAGGCGTGTAAAAGCGGAAGTGACGTGGCTGCTGCCGCACTTGATAGAAGTTGCGTGGATAAGTTGTTGCCAGCATTCTTCGCTGATATCCAGCAATGTGTGTTGAAATCAGCTTATCCGCGCAACTTCTATCAAGTGCGGCAGCAGCCACGTCACTTCTGCTTACACGCCTACCCTGACGCTGGGATATGCACTGTACTTGTTCGTGATTGGCTACCACCACGCGGGTTACTGCTGCGGCCCGTAACTCGGAGGTTTCCGCTACAAATCTACTCAAGACATTCGTTTTGATGATTATGGATTGATGAATGCTTACGGATTTTCAGCATCATTGTGCTAAAATGGTCGTCATAGAAGACTCGCTACGGGTATACCTGCAGAATGAAGGACAAGTAGTCTCGCAAGTTATGATAAACACTTTACGTGCATTATCCATTTCGTCCACTTTCCTTAGAAACGGATTTTACGATAAATGGGCAGCCCATTGGAAAAGCAAATTTGAGGTGGCGATGGTGTGCAAGATGAAGAACAAGCCATGAGAAACGCCCCGAAATCCTAGGAGTAGGACGCCTTCTTTGCCCGTTCATTTCCGCATTTCCGCACTCTCATCGGTGCCCTCTTCAACGCTAACGCTCTTTCTGCTAAACGGTTTGAGTCAGATAACGCTCTAGTCGCGGGTAAGGCCCTACAAGGCCCTTCAGTGCATACTCTTCGCTGCCGAGTGCGCATCGTCCCACACAATTAAAGGTCTTGCCTGCCTTTTGGCTTGACACATTCCCCCTAACTCAACCTCCGACCTTATCGTGAAATCCTCCTTTAACTGAATACGGTGATTGCGAAGCCACAGTCCATCAGGAGCGGGAACCACTTAACTGAAAGCAGTTGGCTCGAGCATTTGATGATTTACTTTGGTTGTTAAGGCAAACAGTAGAATGAAGAGCGGAATCCTTCTCAACCAATTAGTTCTCAATTACTTCTATCGCATTTTACTTGTCATGAAATGAACAAGTTTGCAGTCAGAGGAACTCAGTCAAATTTCGATGCGTTTCCAGTTTTCCTTGAAAACGACATTTCGCTCATCATTCGGCAATTTCATAAAGACATATGAAGAAGTAGGAAGGGCAATTTTTAGGAGAAAACCCACCAATAGCGGCAGAATTCTTCGCAGCGCCGTTGAGTTGAAACCCGTTTTCTCAAGTTTCTCTTGTTTCCCAACATCAGCCATGAATTGAGAAAGTTTTCCTGCAGGTGGGTGTAGACATTGGCAGTTTTGACGATAATTGACGATGTAAAATGCAACCACCGCAAATTCATCGCATGAAAACCTCCACAAAGTGTAACTGTAGTGGCCTGCCTTGAATTGGTACCATAAATAACTTCTTGAACACTGGCCGCTCCTTGTGCACAAGACCCTTTTTGAACGATGACCGACACCATTCGAGTCTAAAACACTTTTTTCATGTTCAGGCGTTACCAGTTCTATTTGACTTTCGAATTCTTTCATGAAGGCCATTAAATTACCCTAATATTATGTATTGAACGTGTACCTCAAGTATGGTTCTTCCCACTTGTGAGATGAAAATTGGTTTCTTTCAAATCATCCATCCCCATACTTGGCAGCCGAGCTATAAAAAGATATATGCAGTAGACGTCAGCGAAAGGACGCGTACGAGCGACGGCGTTTTTTGCTGGATGGTGACTGCGGGTGTGACCGTTCTCTCCAGGTCGGACGACCATGGCCGTTCGTCCCAATGACGACGAGAAAAAACCAGCACTGCTCTTCCGCAATTCTTCTCCGTCATTGAGAAATGGATACCAGTTCAGGGAAATTGGGCCCTTCTAACAGTTTTGATTCCAACAAGCGTGCAATTAATGGAAATCGTCAGGCGGAGTCTGTGCCAAGAGGAATGGCCACTGTAATGCCACATTTGTGAGCGAGCCTACTATAAGCATATAGGTCAAAATGTGTCCAAAATGAGTTAGCATGGCAAAGTAGTACCTGTTCTATTATTTATTAAACGCAAACCACTGCGGCGGATTAGTGGTCCAATGCGAGCAAACATCATTTAGAGAAGAGGCCGAATGCGTGGCTCGTCTTAAAAACGAGATGGCTCAAGGTTGAATGCTCTAATCGTACATGCAAGTTTTTTCAAGGAAATGTGGTAAAACTTGCCGCTCAGGTGAATTAATTATTCGCTCTAAAAGTGATCTACGATGAATACAATTTTTCCACAGAAAGTGAGCATCATAGGAGTGAGCTCTGATGTCATAGAAGAATTGCAAGCAAAAGACTCATGTGTAGCAGCTTATGTGAACTAAATGAATTGAGTAATCAAAATGTGAATTCAGCACTTGAAAAATTTCTGTGGTGGGAAGTGCTGTCTTGTCAGGGGGTTGAATTCCGATGAAAGTCCTGCTTGCTCAGCAAACCTTCAAGTTGGTTAAAGATTTAATGCCTAAACTATATAGAAATCATCAGATCAAGGTTTTTAACTCGTTATGTTTTCGAGGTGCAAGATGGCTTCAACTATTACCGACAGACTTGCAAATGGCTCCAAATACCGATAAGTTCAAAAGGAAATTAAAGAGCATTGACTCACTTACCTTATTAGGGATCAGCGATTTCGAATAATTAATGTCTGAGAACATTCGCATGTGAGTAAAAAAAATTATATTATATCTAATTTTAGATCAATGATTCTGATTTGTATCTTAATTGGATTCTGATGAATCATTGTAGCGCACCCAAGAGTGCATAGAAATAAATAAATAAATAAATAAATAAATAAATAAATAAATAAATAAATAAATAAATAAATAAATAAATAGCAGTGGCTCCGCCCGGAAGGATCGAGTATACAGACGTGAAAATCAGGTGAGGTTTAAAGTCACTAGCGGATAAATGTGTGCTCGAATGCCAACGCCATTTTGAGCCGTATGCTAAATGTTGGATAGGGAATAGGGTCCCCGACCCACGATGCTGAATGTTGGGGCCCGGATTTTGGTTCTATGTTCTTCCCGTACACTGATACTATTCTTCCTGTATGTGTATTAGATCAGTATAGCAATATATACGTGAACGAATCTGTAATCTAAAACGGTGAAAGGAAGAATAAAGAGTTAAAAAATTTAAGGATTGGCCAGTGACGGAGGATTCTGCGACGAAACTGTGATGGGGGCCCCCAACATTCAGCATCGCGGGTCGGGGACCCCATATCCTACCCAACATTCAGCATATGGCCCCGTATCCTTCTACTACATTAGCCGCTAACTCGGCTTGTCGGTTGGCATGTGTGTCAGTCTATACATATGATTGTGTTACATGTAAGTATGCATGTATCCGCAAAATGAAGTTACAAGAAGGGATAAACATAACAGCAACAAAATCGGAAATCTCGCACTTGCGCTGTCAAGGTTTGCAATGACATGTCCTATAACACCCCGAAGGCCACATAAACACCTATGAGCACAGTCCCTGTCATTCCACATGGAGCTGCAGTGGCAGCTGGAGGGGACTAGAGGGAGGAGAGGTAGACCAGAATGTGGAGAAAACTAGGAAAATCAACCCGCAAAAGGTCCAAAGCAACAACCGCAGGTAAGGTGGCGTCGAATAGAAGTTCTGTGGGTAGGATAGAGTAGCCCGCGAATGA
>KZ345511.1:85211-98538 GCA_002352805.1 Teladorsagia circumcincta
TGTATGTATGTATGTATGTCCGTCCGCAAAATGAAGTGAGTAATAAGAAGCTCATGGTAAACTGACCGCTAGCACAATCGTTTAGCTCGCAGGGCTTGAGCTCTCGGTGTTTTGCTATGGCGTGATTGTGATATCACCCAACGGCTACATAAACACCTACTGGCACACTTTCATTCATTCCACATAGAGCTGCCGTAGCAGCTGGAGATTAGTGAGGGGGAAGAGGGGAGGAGAATGGGGAGGAGAGAAGGAAACCAATTCCTAACACTTCCAAGTACAACTAAGTATTGGAATCCCGTTTCAACGTCATTTCATGGCATGATGATGCTCTTTACTGTATGAAACACTTTTTCTGTTTATACGCATCCTTTCTACGAGATTTTGCTGTCATAAAAGGTAGCGTAGGGGGTAGCGTAAGAAAGGGAGGTCCCGGCGGTCGACGGGGGACTAATCTGGTCCGATATAAAGGGTACACACAAGTAGCTTATTTTGACGCGGTACGTCTCGCGAGGCAATATGCTGCCGCCTTCGACTTTGTGGTGCCGCATAACCATTCGCGATGGCTATCTTCGTAGCTAGTTGTCGTGATTCAGCTTGTTCGACGTCACCAATACACATTGCTGTCGCTGTTCTGAACATGCTGCTGACAACAGCACGTTTAACAGCAGCAGGATGCGCTGATGTAGCGTGAATCAAGATATTCTTCGAGCTACTTTATTATTATTACTTTAGAGTTATCAGTGACTAAGAGAAGCAAGTTTCCGCCGCTAGGATTTGTTGCATAAGTCTGGCTGGAATTTGAAAGCGTACCACTCTCCCCGGTTTTTCGTATTCTTTACCAAAACAAATGCATATTTTTTGTTCTTTTCGTTTTTATCGTGGGCGATGGGTCTCAATCTAGTGAATTATGGGTGAAAGAGTCATGAGTTCTCTGGGAAGGATTTCATTAGAGTGGCTTTACCGCGAAAAGATCTCTCGAATAATTGGTACTCGTGAAGAGATGGACCAATGTTTGTAGACAAATGAGTGTTGACGTGTACGATCTGCAGAGCCTACGCTCAGCCTCCGTACTTCAGTGTTAATGATATTCATTCATTCACATTCGATATTCATCGAACTTGGATATTTCAATCACGAGATAATCATATCAAAGTTCGATGAGTATCAATCCGGGAAGGATTGATATTCATCGAACTTGGGTATGATTATCTCGTGATTAAAACACCAAACATCATTTGCAACTTATAGCGCGGACTCACTAAGAATTCAAATACCCATTGACACTAAATGGAGGTCTCATACTTGCGGCTCGGTCTGAGTGGCGGGAAGTTCGCGATCACTTCACCAACCTTTTTACTAGTTTTTTTTTTGTCTAGTAGCAAACAACAAAACGAAGCGACAGAAGGCAGAGGACGAGAAAAAAATCCGAATGCCGGAGAAATGTAATATCTTAGAGACGCAGAGGGAAGAAGAAAGCCCATATTCATTAAGTTTAACACATTCACGCCGATGGACGCCCATATGGGATGCCAACAGCATGTGCTCCTGAGACGACGGCAGCCTATATGGCCTGCCAGTAATATTTGCCTGCCATTTGTTAATATCACAATCTTTATGAATATTCTCGATATCAATCAAATAGTTAGGGGCTAGCGTGTACCCAGTTTTCGTCGGCAGAGAAAAACTTTCAAAAGAACGATTCCAATCAAACAATCAACAACCGCAGTGCTACCCGTTGAAACAGCGCGAACAAACGAATTTTCTTGCAAATAGAGCATTAGGAGCAGAAGACAGAAGGTTCGCGAAGGCAGTGCCATCGATTCCTACAGTAGCGGATTCCTTCACGGAGATGAATAGATAGAACTTTTTCGCATGAGAGGACCAGCCATCCTCACCAAAAACACATTCTTCCAGTGTGTCATCACCAGATTTTTCTGCGTCGTCTTTGACGGTGGGAACACCATCGTAATAACTGCAGATTCTTCCAATTCCTCGTCACTGTTGAGTAACAAAGCATTGGAACAGCGTTTGAATTCGTCGTTGCTCATACTTTGCGCGTTTTCTGGGACGGTGGCAGCCCGTATGGACTGCCGCGGCTGATGTGCAGAAAGAGGCGCCCGTCCGTGGGAGCGCGTCTGCGAAAATCGCGCTCGTCGCGAATGTGTTAATATTGGTGAGAAGGTTCTTAGCGACGAGTGTATTTTACAGGGAGCGTTACTCTCATGGACTGCCTGAGTGGTTCCATTGAAAACCGAATGATGGACAGATAGATGGAAAAAGTTTAGAGTGGTACACCCGTTCTGAGTAATGGAGAGCTCAAACAGTACGCAGAAGCAACTAGACGTTTCTCGTTAAATAAGAGAGAGCTGAGAGGTTCAGTTTCGAATATCTGCACTAGATATGGCGCTCATGCTCTTAGGAGGACACTCAAAACAAGGCATTCTGAACCCGAGCAGGTGATACAAAGATTGAATGTGAGCTCAGGAGAGGGAAGAAACGCCACGGAGAACAAAGGCTTCTCACGTCCCCATCTATTGGGTTGTCCCTTTCCTGTCCGATTTTTGTTCAAGTTCAAATTTCTTCGAGTTAGATTTGTCTCATTGCGAAATATGTTGGTATGTCAAATAAGGAATCTCGACCGTTACCCAGGAGAGACTGGAAGATCCAACCAGCATCGGGATGATTAATTACAAGTCGAAATAGAAAATTGGCAAGAACGAACCATAATGCTTTACGATCCTCAAATAGACGCTGTTGCACGAGGGACAGTAGATCAGCGCTGTGCTTTGTACAGTCTCTGCTACTGATTGAGCAATAAGCTAGAGGTTCGGCCACAGTGGCAAAGACGGTACGACCAGTGAAAATCTACCCAACCGTGGGGTTCCACTCACTTTGGATAGAGTCCGCTCGCGCCATGATTTGGAAGAGCACACACACGCTACCATTGCTCGCCATCTGGATGAAAACGGCTTCTGCAGAATAAGGGCCTCGATGGAAACCGCATGCACCTACCGAACGTGACCGAGAGGCACGTCCGACCATCTGCGGAAGTCTTCTCCTGCTGACGCATAGATGGGACTTTCTCGAGTCGATCACCAGCGGAGATGAGTCAAGAGTCCACTGCAACAATAACACGCGGCACGCCTGCTGGCCACCTCGCAGCTAGGACACACCAGCCTAACCAAATCCTAAACTTCACGTTTGGAGAATATTGTTATGGTTTGGTAGATTGAGTGGGTACCTCGTTTTCGAAAAAGCTCTGCTATATGCAGACCAACATTACGATTGCCACCATAGAACAGCTCCCGGGTTGACCGCAGGATTGTGAGAGAACCGTCCTAAAACGTCTCGTAAACTCATTTCTCCGAATAAACGCCCGATCTCACACTGCAGTGATAACTCGCCACGTTTTGAAGGGAACTGACTGGAACTCGATACCATATCTATCATATAGTGTTACATCACTCCATCGGAATATCCCCTCCGCAGTGCCTTGAAGCAGCTTCAGCGACAGAACCAAGTCAATGAACACAACCAGCTCAGAAACGTCCAGAAACGGCTCTGCCGATTTCGTCAACACCTACCTTCATTCATCCTGGGAAGGAAGCACCCGAATGTTGCCTGGGAAATGGATGCTTTCCAGTGATTATGATAGTTTATATTTTTGATCAATGGTTTTAAGGAAAGAGTAAACTTGAAATGAACAAAGTGTCGAAATTGAGATAGAAATTATGTGACAACCCAATAGACCGTTCCTCCTCCATAAGACTCAATACCAGGTTCTGTAGTGGCTCACTCACTCTAATATCCCCCTAAGGGCATGAGCGCCATAGATATTATTGTGTGGACGATATAACGGTGTGGACCGGGGGATGTGCCTAAAATGACATCCCGTGATCGTTGAGTTAGTAGTAGGTTATTGCACTCGAATTGAAAGTGGAAATGCGAACTGGACTGACAGTGAATAAAAAAACGAAAGCGCTCACTAGAAACATTGAAACCGAGAGCTTCCTTTCTCAAAGGCGGTGCTAAAATAACGAGATACCGTGAGGAGGAGAGAGTGGAAGTGAGGAAGAATATCGAACGAGAGAATGCAGACACCTCGCACTGTTTGCGAATGGTTGCTTAGCTGTAACCTTAGCTAACATATGAGCAAGAGAGCTCTTTTTGTGCACTTGCTAGTGGTGAGTTTGGCAACATATTTGTGGATAAATACTTGACTCGTCCCACTGGCACAAGGGACTGGTTCAACAGAGTAATTGCTGAATACCTTTCAAGTGAGCGGGTGGAATGAAATAAAGAAGGGAACAAACGTGAAAACGTAGGATTGCATGCGATAAAACGCTACTGGGAAAGTTTTCAGCGTTTTTTGCCATGTCGCGCAAGAGATTACTTTTACGATTGTCACAAAGTAGACGACTCGCATGCATAACGGTTGGAGTACTTGTTTTTTTACAAGTTATGTGTTTTAGGCCGAAAAAGCAGTAGTTGTCGTAGTAAATCGAAATGTGTGAGACATGTACAGATCAGAAATGTTTTATTGTAAACATTTCAATAGCAAACGTAGCACTTTCATTTGACCATTTCCTTGCGATTAATTATTTCCATGGATGAAGATCAGAGGATGGTTGCGCTTCACGATGATCACCCTTATGTCAGAGGTTTATCATTTTACACGTAATCATAAACAACGTTCAAGAATGTCATGATATCTAAGCGAATTCATAAAGCGGCAGTGATGGCGGCGATGACAGGAGTGAACGATACACCACAGAGAATTCCTGAAATAAATGGAGGAGTCATGTTGAATGCCAAAATGTAGCTGGCAACCCTCTGAGAACCCGATTAGAATGGGTAATAGGTGTGAAACTAACCGCTCTAATGATAACTGTACCTACTCTCCTGTCATAAATGTGTAATGCCTTCCCCCTTGTCTCTGAATGATTTTCATCACCATAGACCTTCTTTGTACGAAACCGAAGGATTTTCAAACACCATCCCTCTACATGCAATAATCAAACTTTGGTTTGGTGGGCGGCTTTGATAAGAATTGAATAAAACAACCTACCTAACATCAGGGCAATAGCAGCAGCCATGCCACTGATCTTCTGGTAGCAAGTAGGTACCACACTGAAAGAAAAGAGCCTGATTGAATTTCTCTATCATGCGAAACTTTAAAATGTGTAGTGGATGAGCTTCAGTTGACTGAGATTCCGAAAAGTTTCTGTAAAATGTTCCCTCGGAATATTCGAGCTTCCAGAAGTTTCTACCACCTCTCTATATAGATGAAAAAATTGATCTGTATGGATATAAATATACGTTAAAAACATCCACACAGTACTTCCCATAGCTTTATTGACACTCTGGCGAGTGTGCGCTCTGAACGTGTTTTTCTAGAGATGCGGCCGTGCCCCCATTACGAGTGCTTTTTCTCGCATTACACATAAGCAATTTCCGAACCATTCCGCGTGTGATTTGCGTAAGAGGTCCCTAACTAAGCATCGCTTGAAGACTTCGAAAATTGAAGACAAAATAGGCGACTGTCCAGGAATTTTCTGCCTTGGCCCGCCGGCGGGCCATACGGTTCAAAGGGTTGAAAAAGCCGCGGAATACGCGGACCTGCGTCTTTTTCATCTTTTTCTTAGACTCATATCGTCGAGTCCCATGAGCATGTCCTCATGGATTTCTAAAAATTTTATTTTCAAGTTTCAAAGTGCCTAAGGCGGTGTCCCCTTTCCATTTTGAAGTACAGGGAAATAAATTTTTTTGAAAATAAGGAGGCTCACAGAATTCGAGACGAGCTGAATTTGATGTTATAGTTTTTAGTGAAAAACAATAAACAGTAATCAAACCATAACAAAAAGAAGAAAAGTACGCGGATACGCTTCATCCGCGGCTTTTTTAACAAAGTTATGGGGTAGTGTACTTGTGGTGCGTTGGTAGATCGATTTAGGAAGCGCTTTCTAGTTGAGATTATGACAAAATTACATGAGCATCGAATTCTTTTCTCGGAGCCATCTACTATGACCCGTCGCGCCTGCTTCCAAACAAGGAAGTCTTTCACTCAATGATGAAGGATCAAAAGTGATACTTCCGATTGTAATCCATTACATTTGATCCCTGCCGCACGAATCACTTTCAGGCAGCGTCAAACAGTCCATTGGTACTTGAACGTGAGCCAAATAGAATCCTCTCCGTTCATTCCACGGAGAAAGTCGTATTAGGCCCAAGGGCTAGGGTTCTGAGCGCGACGCAGCAGTGGAAAATTGTGACAATATCAACTTTGAAATCTATTAGCGGATTATAAGCACAGCGCAGACCTGGCGTTCACCGAAGCAGAGAATGCTAATGCGAAGCGCTTTGAATTCGGGTTATCAGCAACAAAAAGACTTCTCAAAGCAACAAAGAGAACATAGGACAGCTCCCTCGAGATACGGATTTCTACGACTTTTCAAGCACTCAAGCGGTAGTGCCCGAAAATGCTAAAATTGTGTAGGAAATTGATTTGAAGGAAGTTTTCACCATTGGAGCTTCCAAAACTAGCGCTTTCATAAACGGCAAATGGTGCTCCGAACCGTCCAAAAAATTTCCAACAAAACGTTCTTTTGAATCCGTAATTTTTTGAATAGCTTCTAGTACTTTCGGAAAAGCGTGGATCTTGAATGTTGTCATGCTTGTATCAGCCTAAATGAAAAAAAAAATGTGTTCCACCCAAGTTGTGTTGTTTAATCACGGAATGCACTTTTTAGAAAAATTCAGAGATTTTTTAAGGAAGAGCGAAAAGGAAGAGCGTCTTAAAATCCCATAACCTCCTACCATGTCGCACATCCTCTGGCCAGAGGGAGTTAGCAACTCTGAAACAGGCAATAGTGAATCGACTACATACTGTTTTCGGGAATTATGAAGATACCAGTTTTGCTCCGCCCGCTATCGCGCGCATCACACTATAGGCTTTAGGCTGGAGGACCCGGAGAACATCAGCATGAGGTTCCTATTAACCACCTCAATACTGAATGTGTTGGTCGGATGGTCAGGTTTCGGAGGTTTTCGCTGAAATTCATAGTGAACACGCGTGATAACGTTGGAGCCGAACTGGTAAGTATGTTTCGCAGCTCTGTAAATATCCAGCTCTTTTCTTGAATTCTTCCCTACAATTTGCACATTCCACTGCACATATAATTTGTAAGTACGAATGCTCTGGTTTCAACGCGGACTGCGTAGATAATTGGGCGACTTTTGCGTTTCGAGGTCCCAATCAGCGTTATTCAGTTGGGATCAGTTTCGAGCACCCACCAACTATGTTCCCGTCCTCCACTACATAACTCTTGTAAGTACGGCGGCTCTAATGTCAACACTAACGACAAAACGGATTTGGTAACATTTGCGTTCTAGCGCCTTTTATCAGCCCTTATCAGTTGTCACCACTTTCTGTCCACACCAAATATGTTCCCATCCTGAGCTTATATCATACTTTGGAATCACCCCTGACGACTGGTACCCACGCCCTGAATTTCGGTCAAACACACACATCAACAGACACACTTAGCCGATTATATAAAGGGATGGCCAAAAAATGGACACTTTGCTCATGACTAATATCAGCAAGCCTTAACTCGCACATCCTGCCGTGCTCAATGGACTTTTCTAGGAAGAATATTACTGAAGTGTCTTCTTTTTCTGGCCACCCCTGTATAGTAGGATTATGCTGCAATGTATTTTTGAGAATTTAAAGCTTCAAATTTCCCAGAAGAGGATCGTATTAAGAGCCCTGAAAGGGGAATACCATATAAATACCGTATAAATAGTGAAAATTTGCCAACGCTAAGGTTACCGTGTTTCCCTGCCTCCAGATGTCACCCTACCAGATTTTAGAGGAGGTGCAAGTGAACTAAATAGTTGTTTTGCAAGTACCGTTCAATTTCAACCACAACAGCAACATTTCTATGTATGTACTGGTACATCAACTTACGCTCGCGAGTATCTCGTGAAGGAAACATAAAAATAAAGAAAAAAGAGGTGCGCCACAACATATGTTTAGTGTGTACCTCATCTCAGTAGTAGATGTTTGCGTTTACAGAATAAGATTATGCAAAAACTAAAGAGACGTTTTCCTCATAAGAAAAGTTCTAAAGAGGGACGAAGAGCGCTATCAGGCAAACAGACCCATGAAAGTGTTAGGCACGCAGTGCATGAATGGGCCTGCGCAACCGACATAGATAAAACAGAAGTCTCCAGCTTCTCTCTTCTTGTAACCTCGGCATTCTTGGTTCCTAATTGTATTCAATTCTTCTACCGTTCGAGGTTGATAGGAACATTCATTCAATCGGAATCAGCTTTTGACAAATGTCGTTTTCTGAGGCCAAGGACGAATTCACGCAGAAAAGACAACCCATTTGAAATTAACTCAGCGATTATGAGTTTTACACTAATGAAGAAGAAACCCTGGGAAATGGCCCAGAACCCGAGAAATGGGACCCCTTCTTTTCCCCTTGATGTCGGCATTGATATGACTTCCGTTGCTATGCCCTCTTCAACATAACGCTCTCTTTGCTATCTAATCACTCGCTGCGTGTGATCTGACACTGGATCTGCACTGGCCAACCGCGCCAAGATTGAACCGCAATAGTTCAACGGGGTCAACTCCTTCGGTCCCAACTGTGCATCAGTCCGCACCCTCAGGAGGTCCGCGGGTTCCTCAGCAGGTGATTTACTCCTAATTCAACTTTCACTCTGATTGCGAATTTTCCTTCAAGGTTAAGACTTACGATTTAGTTCACCAAGCGCTTATCTCCTCCATCGAATTCGACGTTCCGTCGAGAGTCCCACCGAGAAAAATGAGCAAAAAAAAAACGAAATTTGAACTCATCCAGGGTTCCATCGTATATGCGGGAACCCCGCTCCTATACAAAAGCGTCGGACAGTAAGAAATAAGACACCATAACGCCACGTGAAAAAGTAATCGTCAGGCGACGCAAGTACGCTTTATTTTGTTTCGTAGCTCGCAGTGCGTAATAAACGGCGCATGATCACTTGTTATTGAAAGGCGTTCATTCCGGCCGTTCATCGCTGGATTTCTTGCGGAAATGCAGAATGCTTCAATTCTTTTCTACAACAACCTCTGTCTCATGCGTCTACACTATACACTTTATTTTGAAATCAAAGCCATTGTGCTTCTCGACCTTATGCCTTCTAAAAGCCGATGAACCAGTTCCGTGTTAGCCAGATGTTCTTTGGTGCGAATGGGTTGAACTCTTCCTGTTTCACCAATTTAGGTTGAGTTACATTCGGATTGACAAATGACTCCCTATAGGCACAACCTCTGATACAAAGACATCAAGGTCGGTATATTTCTCCAAGAGAGGTACCGCGTCAAATTAAGATGCTCTTATGTCACCCCTTTATATCTGACGAAGTGAGCACTGCTACCCAAAGGAGTATTAGAAAAGCACAGCTGCCCAACGGTGTTCAGTTGGTTAACATTCCCAACGAAAACATCGGACGGCAATTGGTGAGAAACAGGCTTTATGATAAGCAGTGTGTGTTATGTTATTTGCCCACACGGTAAATCAGGAGATTGTGCCTACAGGGGAGTCATTTACCAAATCGACTGCGGGCTTGTCACTCAACCTGTATTGGAAAAACAGGAAGGGTTTCAGTCATTCGCATCAAAAAACATCTCCCTAACATGGGTCGCGGTACTCGTTCAAGGGCTCTTAGAAGGCATAAGGTCGAGAAGCACAATGGCGTTGATTTCGAAATAAAGTGTGTGGTGCAGGCCATGAGACGGAGGTTGCGGCTAGAAAAGCATTGGAAGCTTTCTTGATTTCCGCAATAAATCGAGCGATGAACGGTCGAGATGAACGCCCTTCAATAACCATTAATCCTTCACCGTTCATACCACACTGCGAGCTATGAAATGAAATTAAACGTACGTGTGTCTCATACTACTACTGAAATCAGGAGGCGTCATGGTTTGTCTTATTTCTTACTGACGGACAATTTTGTATAGAAGCGGGATCCCCGCATAAGCGGTGGAACCGTGGGTGAGTTCAGAGTTCGTTTTGCTCCTGTTTCTCGGTGGTCTCGGTATTCTCCTTGCGGAATGTCGGAACCGCTGGAGGAGTTACGGCACTTGGTGGGCTAGATCGTATATCTTAAGTTTGAACCGCGCTTGGGCCTCAGGGGACGACGATTTCGTCGGAACGTTAGGCCGATTGATTCCACCTATCAAATTCGAACGGCAGAAGAAACAAACACAAATAGATGAGACATTATCCTATGGAAATTTGGTACGTGATGACACGTTTCGTTCTACGACCCAAACACGAACTCCACGGCGCGTTTGAGACATAGTGCCATGTCTTTCCTTTTTTGTACCCTTTCCCATTTCATTTTTTCCTTGTGTGCTGCGGTGTCTTAATAAAAATACAGGAACAACAGTCTAATCCGCGATCCATGATCCTTATTGGTATTCTGTGGGAGCTGCGAGGAGCAGACGTACATTAGACTTGGGTACCGTTATATTACCACATTTCTTTTCGATTGATGGGAAGGAGAGTACTGACAGACTCTTAAGGGTACTCACCTAGGTGTGTAGATGAGGGCTAAACTACTGAAGTATCCACATGTGAATGCCATCACAGAACCAGCAATAGTGAACCACCATTCACTCTTGAAAATCACCTGCAACTTTACACATTGAGGAGCAAAAATGCATAGAAACATTCAAAACTGACCGCAGCAGTTCTTTCTTTTCCAACCGGCTGATAATTGCAAAACATGAAGAAAGGAATAAACAATACTCGCAATACCACAGGAATCCATAGGAATCGCGGTTTTGGCTGAAGAGGCACACAAATGAATATGCAGTCTTTATTGCCGACAAACTCGGACTTATTGATGGTGAGTTCTTTTCTAACGCACTCGTTAGAGCAACAACCACAAATCGATTTGGTGGGATAGAAACGGTCGATAACGAATTGTGGATGTGGAACTGATTGAAATTGAACAAACCGAAAATAACCAGAATACTCCATGAACGACTCTCTATTCATGAAAGTATAGTATTATATCCTTCTGTTCGAGCTCCCGAGAGTGGAATACAACTTTATTTCAGCTAACGTTTCGGCGCACCCGCCTTCTTCGGAGCCTTTACAAGAGCCGAGAATCGTCCATGGACCCTGAGGGTGCCTTCCGAATATCGGCTCTTGTAAAGGCTCCAACAAACGTTAGTCGAATTAAAGTTGTATTCCAATCTCGGGAGCTTGAACAGAAGGATCTAATATCAAAAATAACCGCCAATGAAGTTTTTGAACGACAACCCCCATGCTCCCCTTTAAATAAATAAAGGGCATTTTAGACGAGTTGTCTAAAAATGATATAGCTCCCATGCTCCCACATGTATTTGAATCAGCCATTGCGTCGTAATCTACGCTGCGTATCACGGGGTATGCGCGAGTTATAGCATTCAAAAATCCACATTGTTCGACATCAGCATCTTGTGAGGCCCTAGCACCGCTGTTGAGAATTCTTGAGCCACTACAACGGCACATTTATTTATTTATTTATTGCACAAAGGTGCGCCATTAATACTACTGCGAGGTTAGTAACATAAAACTGCATCTGTGATACTTGTGGGCTGCTCTGTCCCACCCACAGAATGATTTCTTCCAGACGACCTCATCTGGAGTTGTTGCTTTAGAGACCCCACGGAAAACTCGCGGGCGGTTCGCACTCGGCTTATGCTGGGTGAAGTAATAGTCTGAAGGTTCTCTGAGATTGACCCGCTAGCGTGGTGCTTTCCCAGCGAAGGACGTGTATGTAGTAAGCTTGGAAAGCCTACTTTTGAGGGCCCCTGATAGGCCAACATTCACTGATGCCTTACCGACAGGCTGCTGCCACTTTAGCAGAGTGGCCTGGGTACATCATGCATCGAAATGATTTGAGCAGCGGGAACGATCTCGCCTTATAGGTTTCTGGTATTTTCCATTGACTTTTCCATTGACGTTTCGCTTGAACACTGCGTCCTTTATCACCTCTACCTTTATTTTCATCACTTGTTAAGTTATTGTGCCATCCGCATTTGAAGACGCGCCCATTATCAACATGGCGGGGTGAAAGCGCTCGATATGAGAATAGAAGTGCGACCTGCACCACCATTTAAATAAAAAGATGGGAAACATCGAAAGTACAGAAAATAGAGGTCTCTGTTCTACTACAAACGGCACATAGCGAGATGAGTTACCTGGCGCTAACGAGCGAAAGAAGCGAGCATACAAATCAACATGACGATTTGTATCGCATACTGACGCGGTGAGTGGACGGACTAACATGGGATAGACCAACGTTTGAAGCCCGAAATCGTTGTTCCCATGGCATGACCTGCCACAACGGAACAACTCCTGGTGAAAACGCTCTCCATCATGGGCAAGTAATTTCACTCTCGTTCGAGCACAGCGGTAACGACGCAAGAGGTGGGATAAAGGGGTGCGTCTGCGCGCCGCCCGTACCTATTATCTACCTACTCAGGAGCTCGAGTACGTGATGAATGAAGAATTACCTGTTTGATATAATTAGCTGTAAGAGATCCTATCGAGGCAAACACGTTAAAGTTGAGGAATGTGTTGATGGCGAAGTAAAGATTTTCTGAAATAGGAAGAATCGGTCCTTACGACTTCGTGCCCTGGACATTGTGAGCCCTTACGAAGGCAGGCCATGAATATTGTCAGAAACTGATTCTACGATTGATGGATAAAAATAGCAGTAGTTAGACGGGTAAAACTATAGGAGCAATATCGCAAAAACTCTTCATCACGTAGGTTTCGTTTATATGCATTGGTGCAAACTTCGCCTTATATAGAGAAGGCGATATATTAGTTTGGTAGTATGTACATTCACATGGTATTTACATTCTTCTTACTAGAGCTCCGATTCAATTCACATGGCTTTGACTTTCTCGAATATTAAAATGAAAAACCGTCACGCTGTAATACACTGTGGTGCACAAGAGATTGCACACTATAAAACATAGCTTCTGAAGAAAGCCGAAACTTCTATTGTTTCTGCTGTTGATATGTTTTCTAGGAAGGTAGATGAATAGAATTGGCGCAACGATTAACTAATACAGCATCAAAAGTTTTAGAGCGAAATAACGATTTTTTTGGCGGTACATAATAGATTGGTCGACTTGAGATATTGAATTTTTCCAGCTGTTTCTCTCCTGTTTCTCAAACGCGTATACTCGCATATACAGTCCATGTCCCAGACTCAGGGTGGGCGTGTAAGCGGAAGTGACGTGGCTGCTGCCGCACTTGAGTGAAGGTGCGGT